>CAUYQG010000695.1:0-23338 GCA_963574415.1 Tarsius wallacei
TTATGATATTAGAAATGTTGTATTGCTTCTGAGGAATATTAACCAAGCATGAGGAACAGTAAGATAATTTTGGGATCACCCTCCCTCATGCTTGAGGAAGCGCCTGGTGGGTGGGGGACGCCCTCCACTCACCTCGCCTCGTGTTCATGTAAACGTCTTGTGATTTTGTTAGGTTTGTTCTTCCTCGTGCCTGAGGAAACACCTGGTGGGTTGGGGGGGCACCCCTCATCCACCTGCCTCTGTGTCCATGTGAAAGTCTTGTGATTTAACCCGTGGAAATTTGGGATAAAAGAAGCATGAAGACTTCCATTAAACGGCTTCTGCTCAAATCCGTTTGAACAGTGGTCCATTCTTTTTCTCTCTTTTTCTTTTTCCTTCCTTGTCTCTGGATCTCTCTCTTCTGCAGAACCGGCTCCTGCACTAGACGGGAGCCCAGCGTATCGGCTCTTGCACTAGACAAGAGTCCAGTTTCCAGGGTGTCGACTCCTGCATTAGACAGGATCGGCTCCTGCACTAGACAGGAGCCCAGTTTCTTTGTTCTCCAGAAACAATCGCCGACGCCGCCACACCGCTCAGGGACCCTAATCTCTCCGTGGGGGCTGGTCCCCCACAATTATTTTTTCAAATATTCCCTCCCTCCACTCTCCAGGACTCCAATAATTACATGAAGTTGCTTGAAGTTGTACGGTAACTCACTGATGCTCTTTTCTTTTCTTTTCTTTTTTTTTTTTTTGAGTCAGAGTCTCATTCTGTCGTCTAAGAGTAGCATGCTCATGATCACAGCAGTCTCAGTCTCCTGGGTTCAGGCGATCCTTCTGCCTCAGCCTTCCAAGTAGCTGGAACTATAGGCTCATGCCACCATGCCTGGCTAATTTTTTGATTTATTGTAGAGAGGAGGTCTCACCAAGTTGCCCAGGCTGGTTTTGAACCCCTGGACTCAGCAATCCTCTTACGTTCGCCTCTCAATGTGCTGGGATTACAGGTGCATGCCTGGCTTTCTTTTCATGTTAAACACTCTTTTTAGAGCATTTTTAGTCTGGCCCCCATCCCCCCATTTTTCCTGTTTTGTTTTGGACAGTTTCTATTGCTGTGTCACCAAGTTCACTAATCTTTTCTTTTGTACTGTCTAGTTTGCTGTTAATTCTGTCCAATATATTTTTCACCTTATTCACCTAATTTTTCATCTCCAGAAGATAAATTTGTGTCTCTCATATATCTTCTATGTATCCACTCGATGTGCTCATGTCTTCTTCTATTTTCTTAAGAATGGAATATAGTTATAATAACTTTTACTTTTATTTTTTTTTAGTTGGAGTCTCACTCTGTCGCCCAGGCTGGAGTGCAGTGGCACGCTCACAGACACCACAGCCCCGACATGCTGGGCTCAGGTGATCCTTCCACCGCAGCTTTCCAAATAGCTGGAACTACAGGTGTGTGCTACCATGCCTGGTTAAATTTTTTATGTATTGTAGAAATGAGATCTTGCCAAGTTGCCCAGGTCTAGAACCCGTGGGCTCGGGCAATCCTCTCACCTCGGCCTCCCAAAGTGCTGGGATCATAGGCATGAGTGACTGTGCCCGGCCTATAATAACTTTTATTCTCCTTGTTTGCTGATTCTACCACTGTTTTGTTTTGGGGAGTTGGTTCAACGGATTAAATTTTCTCCTGGGTCATTGCTTTAGTAGACTCTGGTATGGTCATGTGCTCTTTGAGCTGTGGCTACTGCCATGCTTCCGGAGCTCTGGCCCCCTCTCCTACAATGGACAGGTGAATCCTCTCTCTCTCTCTCTCTCACTTTCCAAATAAACTATATTTTCTAACCTTAAAAAATTTTCTTTTCCTCCTTATGGGCTGTTTTTCAGTTTCTTTTCCTTTTTAACCAGATGTCAGACACTGAATTTTACACTTTGTTGGGTGCTGGGTAATTTTATATTCCTATAATACTCTTAACTTGTTCTGGGATGCAATTAGATTTCTTGGAAACCGCCTCCTTTTGCAGTCTTCTGGCCAGAGCAGCCTTCAGCCAAGGGCTAGACTTCCCCACTCCTGAGGAACACCCTCCTGAGGACTCCAGCTGGTAACCTGTGAATTGCAGGGTTTTCCTTCTGTGGCTATCAGAAGAAACTGTTTTGGCACCATGTCAACTCTGAGGATTACTCTCTCTGCTCTCTCTAGCTGGTTCTTTCCCAGTTCTGGGTATTTTACTCACAAGCACTCACCCATCAGCACTCAGCTGAAAACTCAAAGGGGAACTCAAAGTGCTCTCTGTCCTGCTCTCTTCCTGTAGTCTGCCCTGTCAGCTTCATCCACCATGTCCTCCCTGCACTTCCAATTCTGTCTCCTTAACCCAGAGCACTGGGCTCTGCCTAGGCCCCCCCGCTTTCACCCTCTGAAATCTGTGAGCTGGACAATCATGAGGTCACATCATTTGCTTCCTTTCTCGAGAATCACCATCCTATGATAGCTGATGTCCAATGTCTGAAACTTGTTTCAAATATTTTGCCTGGTTCTTGTTTCAGGCAGGAAGGTACATCTGGGTCCCAAAATTCCATCTTGGCTGATGTGTGGAATGCTCTCAAGTCTATTTTCAACCTGGTTAACCCATAAAAAGATAATGTTCTGCATTCTAAAATATCAAGAGTCAGCCAATTAGGAACGTGCCCACCTAAACAGCAATACCTTCCCCACCTCACAGCACAGAACTCCTTGAGAATCAGGCAGCAGAACGGACTAGTAACGGGTGATGAAGGAAGAAAGCATTGCACGTGTGCCCAATAAAGATGGCTTTCTACTTGCAGAACAAAAGAGAGATCAAATATAAAATACACAGCAGATGACTTTCCTGGATAATCTTTTGCTATTTCTTTTATAGTATTTTCCATCATTGTGTAGGTATTCTGAAACTATCACTTTTGGGGAGGAGATATGAAATGGTAAAAGGGCTTCTAAATATTATACATGATTCAAAAATTCATATTATACATATAAAACGTGCATATAAAACCTGACTCCAACAGCAAAGAGTTGTAAGTTGTAAGCTCTGCCATGGGATGATGATTTTCTTGCTACTAGAAACACAGTGATAAATAAAAGCACTTCTCTTTTATTCACAAAAGTATACTGAGAACCTAGGACAATACCTGGCCCATAATGGGCATTACATGCATTACTACTTATGGAGTGACTGGTTTGTAGAAGTAAAAAATAAAATATCTTTGCAACATTTACAGAGCTTGCAAATGTCACCAATCTGCTGAGCATGTATCCTTCCAGACATTTTCTATGCATCCACAATCACATAATGTACTAGGCTGAGTATATTCAAAAACCATGTAATTATAAATATAACTATAAGAGGATAACAAGCTGTATCTTGCGTCTCACCACTTGATATACTGTAATCATCTTAGCCCTACATATAATTGCATATAAACTTTACACTAAATCTATTTTATAAACACTTCAGTTAGTTTTATTTTAACTGTGATTCTGGGTTGTGAACCATATTCCTTTAATACGACAGTCAATTGAGAGCTAGTACATCCAGAAGAAAAACCACAATATTATTTATTTAAATATGTCAAGGTCATCAAAGCATTACCTCAGAGGTGGACTGTCCATCATTTTTGGTGTCTTCTGCATGATTCCAGTTTCCTGTCACTTGGGGAGACTGTAAAATGATTTCTTCTGGAAACAGCACTTTTAAAACCGGAAAAGGTAAGAGCATAAGATATAACCGAAAAGCTGAGAAAATACGAATAGAGGCCAGATACTTGTGGCTGATCCTAAAGTCATTAATATTCCACCTCAGTCTTTCCTGGAGTGGAAAATAAAGTTATGCTATTTTTAAACTATAGGACTACACCAGTACTGCATAGTACCGGTAACAAAGTCATTTACAAGTACAAAAATGCATTACATTACGAGGAGAAAAGCAGAGCACTATCAACTTGTTTTCAATTATTTAAGCATGCTATTTTTAGTTACTTAGCAAGCTGTAGTAGTAAGAGGACACTAAAACTCTGCAACAGAAAATTAAAACCATGTGAGTATCACATAGTTTTACTTCTAATATTATGAGTGAAGAAACTATTTTACATGAAGCCTATAAAAATACTCAGGAAATATGTAACACTATCATTCTACAAAAATAATACCTTTTGCACCTAAGTGGTCGACTTGTTCAAGTGCAAAGTGGCACCGTCTGCTTGTGGTCCTGCCAGAAAGAAAACAACGTAAAATAACACTAAGTTCAGAACTATTAAGGCTAACAATGAACTAAGATGGCCAAAGCACCAAAGACAAAACAAAGTCTGCAGAATAAAGAGACTCTAGGCTCCAATAAGCAAAGATCCAAGAGCTGACTTGCACTTTCTCGGAACTTGGGCCAGGTACAGAGTTCTGGAAAATTCAGATTTGGGGGCCTGCAGGGCCACCTGATGGCTGCCCACTGGGTCACAAGGTTGACCATTTGGATGCTCTGAGCATTTGGATGCTCTGAGGTCACCATCAGGGCCCCATTTCCAGCTCGGGAACCCGAGGGTGGGGTGCACAGCCACTGTGAGGTCTCTGCGAGGTGTGCCTTCCTCAACTGACCCCAAGACCCTTCTCTAGGCACAGAGGCCGTGAGCAGCCCACCTTGTCCCCTCAATATAATCTTCCACGAACAGTTGCCTGGAATACAATAAACTCCACCCACAGAGGAATAACAACCAGAAAAGAACCATCCTAAGACCTAGCAAAATTGACTCTAAGGAAAAAACCTTAAAGCAGATCAAAGAGAAACACGCAAGGAGGCTGATTACAGCCTGTTCTGCCCCCCAGGTTCTCACACCCCTGAGAGATGGGTCACTGGACACTCTCCAACTTCTTCATGGCAGAGAGAAAGAAGGAAAGAGTTCAAAATCTTTTCAAAGCTATCAGGATAAGACAGTACCAAGCAAACAAGAAAACTATACCAGCCCAAAGACCGCTATCCTACCTCCTAATAGCAACGAAAAAACATGAATTAAGTATTAGCCAATAAATTCCAAAAACACAGCAAGAGAGGAATTCAAACACACACACACAAAAAACTCATTATATTTTTCATCCTGGGTACACAAGAAAGGTTCACTATAAAGTCATCCAGCTGAAATACTTTATCATATTAATAGGTTGAAAAAAAATAACTCTCAAGAAATGCTGAAGAGGCAACCAATAAATTTTCAACATCAAGATCTTAGAATATGACTAGATATGAATATGACTTGATAGAATACGTCTTCTTTGCATGTTAATTCAAAGAACCCTAAGGTACTAAACGGCATAATACTAGAAGTGCTTCCATTAAGAAACAAGACAAAGACACAGAGAGAAAACAATGAGAAAAAATAAAATAGTCAAGGTGGGGACAAGAGGACAATAAACAAGAATTCTGAAGGAGGACCAAGAACAGAAGGAAAAGCATAATGGAAGAAAGTCTCCGAAGTACAAACTCTTGTCAGGAGGGAGATGCAATATTGCAAAGACGCCAATTTTCCCTATAATTTTGGCATCCTTGCACAAAGATATAAAAATATTTACTGTGTAATTTCAACCAAAGATCAGGTGACTGTAACGTCAAAGAATCAATGAACATGCAAATGCAAGCACCTTTATATCTACAAAAGTATTTGGAAATGGGGCTATGAACATGGGGCACGCAAGCGCGGTGCGTGGAGCCCACCTCTAACCATGAGGCACAGACGCTCCAACGACAGGCATGCGGGCACCTCCTGCATCACTCCAGACGTGTCAGTGGAATGGCTCAAGAGAAGACAGGTTGACCAAGAATAAAGAGACGTTTGCATGAAGATGCACTAAAAGCATTACCTATTATATGCAAATTCCACATCCATAGGTTCAAAGTTATATGCTTGTTCAAATTCTGGATTAAGCTTAAGAGTTACATCTTCTTCATGAATCTAAAAAAGAAACAATTTACTTATTTATTTTTATTTTTTTACTGATGCAAAATATTTATTCCAAGTTAGTTATTTTATGCAGTAGTTTTCCTCTTCAACAGATTTGTGATAACTACATCTTTTAAATCTGTAAATAATGTTATCAAAACAATATGAATCTTTGAAATCTCACAGAAATTTGTATTTCACACTCCACCCTCAATATCAAGGCTGCAAGAATAACACAACATTCCCTATATCCAAATATTTTACAGCTGTACCCAAAAAGGAAAAAGAAAAAACAAAAATACCACATATGCTTGGTTAATTAAGGGCGAAACTTACCCAAACAGCCAAAATAAATATTCAAATTATTAGCACTGATTTAATACAATTATAACTTCAATAGTGACTTCGTCATTGACAATGACTGCTTGAGCATGGGGGGAGTACCCCAGGGGCTGGGAGAAGCTGTCGCTGCAGATCTGCATCTCCTCTTCTCTGCACTGCCTGCTCCCACTCACACATTGCCCCAAATATACTCTCTCTCTCTCTCTCTCTCTCTGTGTGTGTGTGTGTGTGTGTGTGTGTGTGTTTGTACATACATCTTAACAATCGTTCCCATCACACAACCTTCTCTCTATTAAGCAGATAACAGGGAAAAACAACAACAGAAGCCAAACAAGCCAACTGCTCTCTCTTTGGGATATGATTACCTCCCTTGTGCATGAAGTATCCAACAAGAAAGGAAAAGAATGATTGCCTTTGTGTATGCCCTAAACACACAGAGTTTACTGGGTCAGATTTAACTGTGAGCATTAATATGCCTACTTCGTCATCTGATATTTCACTGCTACTGGTTTCCGTGTCTGAGTCCTCAAACTCAGCTTTCCAAGTGCTTCTCCAAGGGTAGAACAGGCTAGAACTGAACCTCTAAAGAAGCCACTCTTCCCAAAGCCATTTTTCCTCAGCTGTTCTGACTTCACGTGGAATTCTTGGAGCTCATCCTCTGGGAGGGAAAGGCAATTCTCATCATTTTCAGGACATTGCTGCCAGCCCACTGCTTTCAACAGCCTGTGCTCTGCTTCCAGAGAGTGTGAGAGGACCCCACCCTTTTTCCATTCCCGGGAGAGCAAGACCATTCGGTGACAGCCTTCCTCTCCATTGTCCTTTGGTTCAGATGTGCCGTTGTCCTCCAAATCCTCCAGTCACCATCTCTGTTCCCTGAGAAGTCTCCATTCTGGTCATCTTTCGGAGTCTTCAGGAACTCACTCTTCCTACTGGTGGTTCGCAGGCCAGCGTGGTCAGCCGAGAGGAGCTCGTCTCAACTGAAGCGTGGTGTCTGAGGGACTCTCTTTGGAAGAACTCAGAGCTGCACCAGCAGCCAGTACCACTGGTTTGGTAACAGAGACTGGACTGGTAAAAGAAAATCCCAGCTACAGGAAAAGGATCCCGACTCATGTTCCATTCCATTAGCTTTCCATGCATTAGGCTCAGAAGGTGGTGGTGCAGGCTTAGGAACCAGGTTCTTACAGACACTTGGAACCATGGATGACAATTTGTTCCCATTGCATGGTGAGATCCTGTAAGGTGACTGCAGCAGAAAAGGCAGCAGCAGGAGCCTCTTTGGAAATTTTCTGGATAACTAGCATCTTGGAGGGTTGCTAGGTACTAGGTGGGTTTTCCCACACTCCAGAAGGGGTTCCCTGTGATTCCAGCTTATGCTCCCTTAGAGACACCAGCGTCCACTGAATCATGACGGAACAAAGAGGGCTGGTGCCAAGTATCTCCTGTAGTTCATAGGGGTCCACTGTTAAAAAAGCCAGCAGAGGAATTATGTTGATGCTGGTTTACTCCAAATCCACCTTCTCCTCGGGGTAGGTGCTCTCCATGTTTGTCGAAGGTGGCAGTGGGTGACTTAGCTGACTGGTGTCAAGAAATTTGGCCAAGCAGGAACAAAGTCACGCTCTTTTCAGCAAGGTGAGGCATCCAACCTCATGGCCAGGATCCCAGAGCATAACCTCTGCAGTCCTGTTTCCCGAACTCCTTGTGTCTGCCAGCTGGACATGCCACGAGGTATTCTTGGTCAAAGAACACTTAAGTAACCTGGCCAGCAGCAGGACTTATGATGAAGCTCGAAGAAACCAGGCTCTGAGTGGATCATTCTCTCTGCCCCTCAAACGCTGATCTTCAACCACCCAGTTTCTGACACATTTCCGAAGGGGGAAGGGGAACATAAAAAGTATTTGTCACATTTAAAAAGGTAGGGGAAGGGGAAAAAAACTATTTCTGTTTTCACCTCATTCAACTTCCTTGAATTATGACACTATGATATTGCTTACTTAGGTAATACATGGATATTTGCACAGTAAATGCAAACACTATTCATGACAAGGTCATAGCTAGAAAGACAAGTGGGCTCAAGTGCGGGCAAGTAACGTCATCAAGGGGATAGAACAAAAATATAATATTAAAGCCCTGTTAAAGACCTGAGCAGTCAACTCCAGTGGCAAAACAAAATATCCACATGACAAAGCCCTTAAAATATAAACCTCATCCTTCTTACTTGCACAACTGCTAAAAATAGTGTGCAGATATGTATTTATATTTGTCTTAATCTTCAAAATCTAAGGATATAAGAAATATTGTTTCAAAAAATATATCAGACAGGAACTTGATATACATTTCCCTCCACAGAATAGCAGCTTTCAAAAATAAAAAAAGTTCTTGGTATAAAACTCCTAAATGTATATTCTGTTTCTTTGGCCTTTACTACTTATAAATGCAGAGTCAAGTTAAAACAAGCAAAAAGACAGGTGGTGAGGAGCAGTTGGGGGAGACAGTTCCAAAAGGAGGTTTTCTTCTCTTTGGTTTTCTGTATCTTGCTTGTTTGCCCCTTCCAAATACGGAACTGAGCCAATGGAAGGCAAGACAAAGAATCTTCTGCTTTGGTAGAGAAGTCACTCTTATTTCGGATCCATTTCCATCATTCCTCAGTCATCCAAAAGGCCACATAATCTATCACTTGGGCAGCGGCGGGGCTACGCCAGGAACTAGACGCTTCCAGCTTCTCCCCCCAGCAGTAGTGGCTAGCCTACAACCACAACAAAGCTCTTCCCAAAATGGCTGCCCAGCCCACAAGGCCCAGGAGGAGCTGAAACAACAATCTAATTTCTCTAACTCTGTATTCAATTTCTTGGAATATTATATCTATGCCTAGCAACTCATCATGAAAAACGAATTGTTCGGCTTTGAGCTAAGATTTGGTAACTACCTGCAAAATCAGTTGAAAAGGATTAAACCATGATGCCACTGAACAATACAAGTAGGGGGAACTGGTCAGTGCAGCCACTGTGCCACCAATGCTGACTAGGCTTCTACTCGCTGGGCCGCAGCCTCCACCAAGGCTCCGAGAACACAGGGTATGGAGAGCCCACGGACTTCATAGGACACAAGCAAAACAGCCACCAAGTGCAGTCGAGTGGTGCCTGCCAGAATAAAGCCTGGATAAAACAGTCATGACAGGACGTCCCCCTCCTAGAGGTGCAGGAACTAGATATTCCGGGAAGTCCTCCAGCCAGAGCCAGATCCTGCCCCCAGAGAGCTCTGTGTGCTCTTTCCTGACAAATGGGCATTGCTCAGGAACCTGGGAAGAAAAATAGGAAGGAGGACCCTGAGCTGAAAAAGCAGCTCCAGCTATTCCAGCAGACTGTGCGAGCCCTGGGCCAGGGCTGATGCTAGCACAGAATTGGGAAGCCGTGACTGGAGGTGACCCTGAGCTGCAGATGAGCCTGTGGCGTGAGAGAGATAGAGAGAGAGAGAGTCCAGAGGGGAAGGTGGGCCTCATCTTGGCATGGGAGAAGAGCATGCGGTGGGGAAGGTGGGCCTCGTCTCATCTGTGACTTCGCTCACCACCATTCCTTTAGAGGGAAAGCACACTGGGTTCTCCAGAGATTAACAGAAGTGAAAACAAAGCCACATGAGAAGATGACTGGTCACCCAGCATAAGGGTCAGCAGTAACTGCTGTCTACAGAACTGTGCCTCAAGGACACCACATGCTGATGTGGCCATTTATGAGAACTGACAGATGACACATGAAACTGGAATGGAAAGGCCACGGACAAGTGAGCAACAGGCAGTCTGGACCACACGAGGGGGCCGGAGAGTCCAGCTGCACATCTGGAAACAAGAGCTGATTGTGAGGGTGGCAAGTAGGGGAGCTTCCTCCTCGTGGATGTAGCCTGAGGGCTGGAGTCAGCACTGGACATGGGACTGGCAGCAGGCAACTCCTCTCCCCAGGGCTCTGGCCATCCCTGCCAGCTGGTGCCCTGGCAGTGGGAGATAGCCACGTGGCCTCGGGATAACCACTCATTCCTGATATTCTTCTCTGCCCTCCACACTACCTGTGGAGCCCTCCCGAGGCCTTTGGGACTGTCATGGGCCACACCACTGCTCAAGCCAAGGAATCAAGTGCTAGACAATAAAGGGAAGTGACAGGCTGACATCTGCGCATTTCCTACCATGAGCTGCGTCACTTGGAAGCAGCCAGTGTCATGAAACGGTGGGACATCCTACTACAGGGTCTTCATGGGTGTCTCGACCTTCCTGAGACTGGGGCGTCAGCTCTGAGCGGGTCACTGTATGGCGCTGCCATCCCCTAGCCCTGCCTCATAGTTCAGGAGCCAGGGCTGGGGATGGGCAGGCCCTCACTTCTGAGGTCTCTGGCTCTGCTTCTATTGAGGTTCTGACACACAAGGCTCCCCCTCTCTGCACCACTGATCACCTGGCCATCCTGGGCTCCTCGTGCCAGTCCCCGTCCACAGTGGAAGTGAGTTACAGAGTACCGGCGAGGTTGATGGACCCTCCGCGTCAGGCCACCAAAGCAACTGCAAGTGCAGGCAGTGGGGGAGGGCACCCACTACACTGCCATGCCACGGAGGAGAGCACGTGGGAGACGTGACATGGCACCAAGGGATCCCTTAAGCATGGGCAGCTCTTCCCCAACTATCTCAAGGGCTGCTGAACTTGGAGGGCCTGAGCAGGAAGATGGGAGACAAAGTGCACATTCTAGCTCTGGTCTCCCATTCGCTGGATCTATCCTGGATGTGGCTTTGTCCTTCTCTCCTCAACTACTTACATGCTGTCATCACATCCCTTTTCCTTGACTCCAAAACAGGGTATGCTGGCAGCAGCTGGCTTTGTGACTCGGCCCATGCTACAGGCTATCAACACAGCCTCATGGAATGCCTGGGAAAAGACGTCCCCCAAGACGTAGGATGTGAACGCGGCATAGTGACATGACTTTGGAGAAGTGAGGCTGTGTGCTTACCGGGTCAGGGAAGGGTATTAATTGGAATCAAGCTCTCTACAAGCCCAAGTATAAAGAGAAGGGTGTATACGGATACTCTCATGCAAAAAAAGATGTTTTCCAGCCTCCCAGAACCTACCCCACCTTCGGTTCTGGGGATGGCAGTCCCTGTGAATCTCCATGCCAGGAGAAGATGGCCTCCCATGAAGGATGCAGGAAGTGTCCACCGTCCCTTGTGCTGTGGCCCGAGCTCGAGATGCTTGTATAGCTAATCAGGCAGCCTGAATTTCCAGTAAGAATCTAGTTCCCCTGAGGCACAAGGGCAGAGGACCTTTTGAGGACGGCCACAGCACGAGTATCTACCACCAAGATGCCAGAGCAGCCAGCTGTGCTGCCTCCTGTCTGTCCTCATGAGACTGGTTCTGGTACTTTGTTTCTGTGGTTTGTCCTGCAAACTGCCTCTAACCTCTGTCCTCCAAGCCTGGTTTGATTTCCTTAGGGCCATTCTGGGAATGTCCCACCGGTCTAAAAACAACCTCTTTGCTCCTACCAGCTGCAGGCTTCTTACTGATTGATGTAACTAATGGTCCTGGCCTAGATGAGATCTACACTCCTCAATTATGAAGGCACCAGACTCTACATTGACACTTGAGTCCTTCACGCTGTCTGAAACGACCGTCCATTCCCTTTTTGGCTACCAAAACTCGTTTTGTCTTTTAAAGCTATCTCTGAGGCCAACACCTCCTCTCCTCAAGCAGACTGGCAAATCTTTCCTGCATACAGCAGTGACTTGCGGCCGAATTCCTGGCATCCTCAGGAAACTGCCGCTGTCTCTCACGCAATGCTCACCTTCTTCACCGAGGTGGAAGCAAACAGAAGGCAAAACCCATGTCTTCCATCTCAGTCCACAAATGCAGGACAGAGTTACTACGAGATCTCTGAAACCCTCAAGGTTTCATCCTCTTGGAAAATACCACATTCTATTAATCAGGCCACAGCATGAACCCTGAGTTAAGGTGCAGAATGGAGCGCATGTGGGGCAAAGGTCATGTGCTGTTCCTTGAATCTTTATCAGATTCTTCTATCTCTCTCAACCCTTTTTCCCTTTAGAAAAAAGGCTTCGGCATTTCCCTTTTAATCTTCTATGCTGCAATGCGTTCCTCATCTCTGACACACAGAGGTAGTATTTCCCTTCCCATGCAGAACCCAGCATCACCACCCAGCGCTACACTTAGGATGCAAGCAGGACACACCATCCATGAGTCACAGACTAACAAAATCCCCCTCACACACGAGAGCTGTAAACTCTGAGGCATCCATGCTGCTAGCTCTTCCCGAATATAAGCAGAATTCCCAAATTTAACTAGATACAAAAATCTTGACTCACATGTAACTCAGAAGGCAAATATGCTTTACACAGTTGAAAACTATGGTATTTCTTGCAGTATTCTTCCCTTTATATATCAAAAATTACTTAAAGATTCACTGTATCTCCAAATGTTCCAAAACATGGCCAATGTTCAAGGGAACACCTCCTCCCAAGAGCTGCAGGCAGGATGGTTACCTCGCTGATTGTCGGATGGGCTAGGCCAACATTAGCTTATTGAGAACATCCTCTCACCTCAACCACATAGCTGATGTATTCGATGACATGTCCATTGCACTCTTGAGTTTTCAAAATCAGCTTGTCACCTAGTTTTAAAATATATTACCATGTTTAAAGCTAATACAATCACATATGGATGTACTTTACTATAAAATCCAAAACACTGAGGAAGTGGAATAAAACATTACTGAGATCAGCTGCTTAAAAATAATGTGTGACAAAGAAACCTGCTTACATATAACTTCATCAGGTTGCTGATCAAATTTTAAGTGAAATTCCAACCCAAAGGAAAGAAAATTAAATAATGTGACTGGAATGCTGCCAGTTGAAGAGTACAAGGGACCCCAAAAAACCACAGATTATTTTTTGGATGGCAGGTCACTTGTAAAACAGGATTCCCCTGCTAGTGTTCTAGGAACCCACTGGCATCAGTGTACCAGCTAGTGTTGTTGAGAGGCTGTGTTCAGCTTCAGTGAATTTTTTTTGGAGATTCTTTCTTTTTTCTACCCCACCCCCACCCCAGAGACTCTTTCAATGTTTGCCAATTTCACAATTGGGCAATTTTATGAGCATATCTGCCCACACCGTGCCAAGTGTTCAGCAGTTTTGGACCCAAAATGGCATGACCCCTGCTTCTTTTGAGGTTCTGGCACACAAGGTTCCCCCTCTCGGCACAACTGGTCACCTGGCCATCCTGGGCTCCTCGTGCCAGGCTCCTTCCTATTCACCCGATCTTGCCCCCAGCAATTTTTTTTATTTCCCTGATGAAAAAGTCCTCAAAGGGAGACATTTTGCTGATGTGAATAGAGGTGAAACCAAAAATGGCGAAGCACTAAAAAGCATCAAAATTGATGAAATCAAAAACTGTTTCGAGCAGTAGAAAAAGCATCTTGATAAATATATTTATCAAACAATGAGCACTTTGAAGGTGACTGAAGTTTAAACACGTAAGAATAAATACACAATTTTTAAATAAATAAATTCTGAGTTTTTCTGGGTGCCCCCTCATATTCTTTTCCCTAAGTGTGGTTTGTCTACTAGCCTATCCAGGAAAACATGCCAAGTAACAAACACACCTGCATACAGAGAGGGTCTGCTCTCAGCCAAGCCTGGGACCTCCAGAACTAGTAAATTACCGTTCCTTTTTAAGGTGACGCCACTCATGTTATATTCTCTCAGTTCCGCTTCTGCATGAGTCTCCTCAAGCCACAGCAAAGTTGAAAACTTCTGCTTGTAATTTGACATGTTCAGAAGCTGAAAAGAAACCCAAAGTCACTAAGTCAGTGAGAGCAGAGCCACACACTGAACACATCCATGTCTGGAAAAGCAGCGGCTCTGGAAGTGCTTAGGTTTGATGGCCAGCCCCGACAAGAAGGTGGCCACGGTCAGCTTATGGAGCTTTGGCATGCTTCCCAGGCCTGTAGCACAAGGGGCTGCAGGGTTCCAGCTGGATGGTGTCCCTCCCTGCACTGTCTCCTTTTCTTTTTTCAGATCTTCTGAGCTCATTCTGGAAAGGGCAGAGTTTGGCCTCTACATCTGTGAAAGAGGATACAAATTCCAGGTCTGGACAAGAGTAGTAGCAAGGACCTGAAAGTACCTTCTACCTGAAAAAACTTTTAAAAAAAGAGACAGGGAAATAGGAAAAAACGGTTTTCGAACAGAGAACCTCAGGCAGTGCAGGGCTATGACCCTGAGACTGGAGAAGCAATCTGAAGGCTCCCTGAACACCCCAGCTCCATGATAGCTGGAGTTCAGGCCATGACGCAGGGAGCCTAGAAGAGGCACACAGCCTGTGAGTTGAGGAGATAGAGCTGGAAGTCTGTGGGGCTGAGTGCTGGGGAAGAGAGAACAGCACAGAGTGGTCTGAAACGTGTCAGAGCATCCATTCTGAGCCAGCAGCTCAGCACTTGAGCAGTGTGCGAGATGTCATCACATGAGAGAATCATGCATCAGTCTGGGCCTCACCCCTCTGCATGATGGACATGTGAGGCTGGGCCACTCTGTGGCAGGGGCCATCCTTCACAGCATAGAGCGTCAACAGCATCCTGGGCTTCTACCCACCAAAGACTAGCAATTCTCCCTCCTTGGTCATGAAGACCCCACAGCAGGCACTTTGGGTCTTCATGACGGGGGAGGGGGGATGCATTACCAGGCATAGGAAGAAGCAGAAAACTACAACCTATAATGAGGAGAAAACACCATCAATATAAACAGAATCAGGAACAACAAAAACAGAGTTAGTAGAGAAAGACACAGAGACGCTTGTTATAACTACGGGGCAGACAGCCCAACAGGGAGAAGACTGGGCATATTAAGTAGAGACAGAAGACACACAAAAGACTGAAAAGGAACTTACAGAGTGAAGACAACTCAACATGATATAAAAACATACACTAGATGGACAATATCAGGTAAATAAACAATCGTGAGGACATGGCAAGACAATGACCCCACATTCAACACACAAGAAAAAACTCTGTAGAAGAAGTGCCACACATTGCTGAGCTGGGGGAAACCTGTATTGGAGCCTGAAGGTGGGCCAGGAGTGCACCTGAAAACGTGAGGCTGAATGTCTCCAAAATGGAAAACTAGAAGCCCACATATCCAAGAATCCCAATGAGCCCCAAGCACAAACATATGACGGAAAAAACTGCCACTACAAATTAAATTGCTTAAGATTAGTGATAAGAAGAAAACCTTAAAAGCTGCTACAAAAATATACATGTGTGTAAATGAACAAAGAAGCAAAACAAGAAATCATGGGCAACCCCTTCAAGTTCCCTCCCACTGTGGGAGCTCTTCTCTCCTCGCAATAAATCCTGCTTTAAAAACAAAGAAGAAATCACAAGAGAAAGTAGAAAATACTAGAAGACGAATGAAAACAAACCCATAATACACCAAAGCGAAATCAGTGCTCAGAGGGAGCATATGGCTTAGGAGTACTATTAAGAGCCAGAAAGAGAAGAATAAACTAAACTCAAAGCTATCAGAAGGAAGGAAATGAAAACTGGAGCAGAGCTAAAGCTGTTGAAACAGAATTGAAAAAATTAGAGAAAATCAGTAAAACCAAAAGCTAGCTCTCTGAAAAGATCAACAACATTGACAAACCTTTAGTTAGATTGACTGGGAAAAAAAGCAAGAGAAGATTCAAATTGCTAAAATTAGAAACAAAAGTTGGAACATTACTACAGACTCTTCAGAAATAAAAAGAATTACAAGAGAGAAAGGAAAATTATATACCAATA
This sequence comes from Tarsius wallacei, assembly GCA_963574415.1. Lineage (NCBI taxonomy): Eukaryota > Metazoa > Chordata > Mammalia > Primates > Tarsiidae > Tarsius > Tarsius wallacei. The sequence goes on from CAUYQG010000695.1 coordinate 16,085, forward strand.
AGTAGATGAAATGGATAAATATCTAGAAACACAACACCTACCAAGACCAAACCACGAGTAAATGAGAAATCTGAGTAAATGTATGACTACTACAAAGATTGTACCAGTAACTAGAAATCTCCTGAAAAAGAAAGGTCTTGGACCTAATGGTTCAATGAGCAAATTATATCAAGGATTAAAGAATAACTAATAGCAATCCTTCTCAAACTTCCAAAAAAAATAAAAGAGAAGGGAACATGAACACTCTCTAATTTATTTAACGAGGACAGCATTACCCTGATACAAAGCCAGACAAAGACACTACAGGAAATGAAAACCACAGACCAATATCTCTTATGAGCATTTATGAAGAATCCTCAGTAAAATACTAGCAAATAGAATTCAGCAGCATATCAAAAGAATTATATACCGTGACCAACTGAATGCAAGGATGGTTCAACATTTGAAATCAATGACTGCAGCAAGCTTTTTGAGTGAATAAACCTACTTGCTCCCTGATTCCATGATATCAGATTAAACACCCATTTCTCCCCTCCCCGCTCAAAAAAGAAATCAATGAGTGTAATGCACCACCATTAACAGAAGAAGGGGGAAACCCCCCCACATGATCATCACAATTGATTTAGAAGAAGCCATTTGACAAAATCCAACACCATTTCATAATAAAAACACTGACCAAACATGGAAGAAAACCAGCTCAATGTAATAAAAGCCATATATAAAAAGCCACAGCAAACATCATACTCAATGGTAAAAGACTGAGAGCTTCACCCCAAGATCAAGTACAAGGCAAGGATGTCTGTTTTCACCACTGCATTCAACACATAACTGAAAGCTACAGGCAGAGCAATTAGGCAAGAAAAATAAATAAAATGTACCTAAACTAGAAAGGAAGAAAAATTATCTGTTTGCAGATGGCACAATTTTATTTGTAGAAAATTCTAAAAATTCCACAAAAATGTCAGAATACATAAATTCAGCAAAGTAGTAGGATACAAAAAGTCAAACTACAAAAATTATCTGCATTTCTAAACACTAATAATGAATAATCTGAAAAGGAAGTATAAAAACAATTCTATGTACAATAGCATCAAAAAGAATAAAATATGCCAGGCACAGTGGCTCAGCCTGTAAACCCAGCACTTTGGGAGGCTGAGGCGAGCAGATTGCCTGAGCATGCTGGGTTTGAGACCAGCCTGACAACTTGACAAGACCTCGTCTCTACAATAAATAAAAAAAATTAGCTGGCATGGCAGTGTGTGCCTGTAGTTCCGGCTACTTAGAAGGCTGAGGTGGAAGAATCACCAGAGTCCAGCAGGTCAATGCTGGGATGGCTGTGAGTGTGCCACCACACTCCAGCCTGGGTGACAGAGTGAGACTCCAATTAAAAAAAAAAAAACTACTTAAGAATTAATTTAACCAAAGATTTGAAAGACCTGTACAGAGAAAACTATAAAACACCGCTGAAAGATAGTAAAGACATAAATAAATGGAAGCATATTCCATGTTCATGGAAGACTTAATATTGTCAAAACGTTCATACCACCCAAAGCAATCTGCAGATTCAATGCAATTCCCATCAAAATTCCAATGACATCTTTTGCATAAGGAAAAAAGCCCAACCTAAAATTCATACGAAGAATCCCCAAAAACAAAAATACACTTGTCCCCCCAAAAAAGGACACTGGAGGACTCACACTTCCTGATTTCAAAACTTACCATGAAACTACAGTTATCAAAACACCAAGCTGGTGGCCAGAGATGAGAACTGAGGCATTTCCACAGTCCAGCAGACTGGGATCCCCACTTTTCCTGCTGTGTCTTTTAAGTGGACCATTCAGGTATTTGTCTGCAAACTTAAAGTGACCAGGTGATGGAGGACGAGAGGACTGCCCTTCTAACTTGTGGTCCTCCTCACCTGGGATTTGTAAGTAAAAAGTCTTTGAACTTGTTTCCTGTTGTAGAGGTGTGGTGAATATAAAACTTCCATCTGAAGAGCCTGAGGCTGTCCCAGGACACCTGGTGGGGATGTGGGACACAAGGTTGGGCTCCCGGTACCAGAGCAATGGTCAGGCACAGATAAGCTGGGTGGGTCACACAAGAGCTACAAGGGCATTTGCTAGTGTAAGCGAGTTCCCATGAGAGGGTCTCTGGCCATGGGTTAGATAATCAGGCATTATGTGTTCAGTTCCCCTCACTTTCCCAAAGAGCAGGGCAGCTAGCTGCTCTGGCACCAGAACTCTAGCTTAGCCGGAGACTCTCAGAACACCTCAAATTCCTACAGAAAATGCCCTCCGGAGAGAGGGCAATGTTCTTCCCTCTGACTGCCAAGTCTAATAGGTTTGTCTTCCTTCCTAGACTTCTCTTCTCCAGCCACTCCACTGAGAATGTGGTCCTATCTTCTGTGCAGGTGGGTACACGGGCTCTCCTCCTTGGACCCTGCCCTGCCAGCTTTTTGCTCTCTGCTGTCAAGAGTTTGGAACGCCTCTTGCTCATAACTAGGCCTCCTGGTCGGGCAGAGACAGGCTGTGCTAGAGGCAGAGGCATCCCTGGCCCCTCTTCTGCCTCAGCCCTCAAAAGCCCCAGCACACGACTCAGTAAGGCCACAGATGCCTGCCTCCTGGCGTGCAGCAGACTCAGCAGGGAGAGTGCTCTGGGCTTCATCCCTCGAGGGGTAGGCACCTTGCTATCCCAGCTGCCTGTGGTCAAAGTGGGCCAAGAGGAGGTCTGAATCTGAGAAGAGCTTGTCTTGCTCTTGTCAGAAAACAACTCAAAAAAAGAATAAAATCATGAATTTCGCAGCAACCTGGATGGAACCAGAGTTTATAATACTGAGTGATCTCTCGCACAAACAAAGATCTGAGTACCACATGTTCTCACTCATAAGTGGACCTTGAACAACTACCGTAATACTGTAAGAAAAGGACTGACTGGCGGGAAACTATGGGGGGGCAGGGAGGGGAAGGGAGGGATTAACGGCAGTCAATATCTGTCTAGAGATGGGGGGGCACACCTCATCAACAAGGGTACCTACACAATGCATATTTGTATATCTAACCCTTAACTGTACCCCATAATTTTAAAATACAAAATTTGTATTAAAAAAAGTAAAAATAAATAAATAAATAAAAAAGAAAACAACTCAAAGGTGATAAAGAGGTCAACATTCCACAAGCCTCAGGCACTTTTCCTACCTCTGCAAGGAGCGGCTGGAAAGTCAGGATGTCAATTTTTTGTTCTACACATTTTCTAAGTCTATCTGGTATTGGATACTGCGGAAGAAAACTGGGAAGTTGTCGTCTTGAGTTCCTTAAAAAATTTTAAATTCACTAGTTAAAATCAATTCTTAATCACCAGGCATTCACTCCCTGAAAAGAAATGGCATATGAAAAGTTAGCCCAAGTCACTAGCTTGCAAGCTTTTGTTTTAGCTTTGGGATCTTCAGACAGCCCTGGCAGGGATCTCCTACCTGCCAACTGAGCTGGAACTCCCAGAACCTCCTGGAACCAGTGAGTTTGGAAACAGCTGTTTTTAACCTTCTACTTATTCTTTTTTTTTTTTTTTTTTAAATGAGAAAGCAGGATTCATTGAGAGAACAGAAAAGCTCCCACATTGGGAGGGGACCCAAAGGGGTTGCCCTACTTACCCTTACTACTGTATTTTAAATAAGGACATGAACATTAGAAACTCTATCCATATGATCCCTGGAAAGAACACTTCTGAAGAAAGTTGCTCTGTCTTCCAAGGGTCCCGCCTTTTGATTTGTTTTTGTTTCTCAGCCTGTAATTTCTCTGGGGAAATGCAGTTTCACCCGAAAGCTTCTGTCTTTCCCTAGAAAGGGTTGTATGAGGAGTCACCAAAATCCTGCCGACAGCAGGGTGATGCGCATCCCTGCTGCTGGGGGCAAGTCTAACACAGCAGCTGAAATGACAGGAGAGGGGAAGGCAGGAGAAGAGGGGCCCGGGAGAACAGGGAAGTGAGGTCAGGGTGAGGCTGCTACCCTTCAGGTCCGTGAAGAAAGGCGTGAGGCCCTTCCTCCTCTCCACCTCTCCACTTCAGCGTGCCTCTGAGTTGGAGAGGCAGCAGTGCGTGCCCAATCCCCTGACTTCACCCACTGTCAGCTCAGCCGTCCACAGGAAGCGAGGTGCCTTCTGCCTCTGTGCCAAGGGTCACTTCAGTACACATGTGGGAAGTGTATTTGGAAAGCAGTGGGCACTCAGCAAGTGACAACGACTGATGACTAATATGAACAGGATAAAGCAGAACCAGGATGGCTACTGCACACTTTGGTAGATGGGCTGAACAGATGTGCTGAGTGGGCTAGTCGACCAGGTAGGACGGGTGGAACTCAGTGGGGAAGGTGGTGGCACAGAGGGCCTAGGACCTACCTGCTAAGTGAACACAGCTAAGAAGGGCTGGAGCTGCCTGATGCTGGGGTCCTGGAGGGTGTGCAGGACCTGTCATGGCCAGCCACAGCTGGACAGCCCTGGGCACAGGTACTCACCAACACCCGCAGGGGCAGATACCTGGTGTTCCAGGTATGCTCAAGCCAACCTGGACCAGGCACATTGGGACACCAACTTGATTGAAATGTCCTTGTTTTAGAGATGCTTCCACACAGTAACAACATATTAATATTCAAAGAGAAGCACCTGGTAGGGGGGACTAAGACACTGTGGGTGGTTGTCTGCATCTTCCACTCTTCCACTCTTTAAGCCCAGTTATAACTAGAGTTGCTTGGTGCTAGATGAGAACCAGGGGCTGGTTCTCACTGGCTCCCGTCATGGAAACTCAATCACCCGGCACTCTGTGCTGCCTTGCAGGCCACAGTCACTGCTCGCTTCCTTTCTGGGTTCCATCACATGGGTGTCCCCCTTGTGACCAGGAATCATGACTACTTGTGGATTTCCCTGCATCAGCAAATTGAGCATTTTACATGCCTTACCTCGCTTAATCTTCAAACCACATGAGGGTGGGGACTACCATTTTACAAACGAGAATAAGGCTCGGAGAGGTTAAAAAACCTGCCCAAAGTCACACAGCTTCTTGGTGGTAGGGCTGTGGTTCAAACAATGGTCAAACTCTGAAGGCAAACAGCCATATAGTACTCTTTCCTGCTAATGGATTTTTCCGTTAGCCTGAAAATTAATCCATAATCCCTTATCTTAAACTATCATTGGGACAACATGTGACTTGAAATTCAGAATTTCCCAGTATTAGAAAAGTGATACATCTCACCCTCAGGGGGTTCTGAGGTAGCACCTGAGTCCAAAGCCGCCCATTACTGCAGCTCATGAATGAACAGTCGCCTTATGTGAGACAGTCACTAATACCTGCACACGGATATTTAGTCAGAAAGGTCAGATTTTTTTGGCATCAAACTTTCAAAAAAAAAAATGCTTTTCAGAGCTTTTTAGTTTTGTTTTTTTTTTTTGAGTCAAAGTCTTACTCTGTTGCCCAGGCTGGAGTGCAGTGGCATGCTCATGGCCACTGCAGCCTCGACCTGCTGGGCTCAGACCATACTTCCGTCTCAGTCTTCCAAGGAGCTGGAACAAGAGTCATACGCCACCATCCCCTCCTAGTTTTTTTTGTGTGTGATTTATTGTAAAGATGAGGTCTCACAAAGTTGCCTAGGCTGGTCTCGAACCCCTGGGATCAGGCAATCCTCTCGCCTCGGCCTCCCCAAATGCTGGGATTACAGGCTGGGTTAATCTTTAAATTTTTTTTTGTCGAGACAAGGTCTCACTATGTTGCCAAGGCTGGTCTCCAAGCTCCTGGGCTCAAGCAATCCTCCCGCCTCGGCCTCCCAAAGTGCTAGGGTGACAGGCTCAGCCACCGTGCCCGGTGCTTTTTAGTTTTTAAGTGCAGAAGAGAGCATGTGGGCCTGAAGCACTTTCCTGAGACTACACCCAATTAAAGTCTGGCTGTCCCCAAGTCTCCCAGCCTCAAGTCACTAACAAACAACATGGTGCTTTTCTTAATTTCTTCCTTACAGGGTACCATAACTTCGGGCAGGCTTCAGCAACCTTGCGCCCTTGGCCCCAAGGCCAACTACGTGGGATGCTGTGCCTCCTGGAGACATGAGAGTTGGTCGCAGACAAGGGCAGCCTGGCTCTGCTGCTCTGAGAGTTGCCTTGAGCTGAGCCAGGAATGATGGGCCGGAAAAATGCAGGCCGCTTCCCTGGACTCACATGCTGCCAAGCAGCCAGAGGCAGAACCGGCCTTGAGATCTCTGTGGAGAGAACCCCTCCCCCTACAGTCACTCCTGAAACAAGGCCCGCCCCAAGCTTCCCTCCCTTTGCCGCTCCTGGGCCGACTGGGGATGCTGCCTGCCAGCACATGCCTGGGCCCCCGCCTGCCCCCACAGTGACACTGCCAGACCCAGAGCCACACGCCTACCTTCCTGACGTACCTTTTCTGTGTGGTTACGACAACTGTTGTTTTTGTGGGGGCCAACACTTGGCAAGTCTTAGGCTTTTTCCAATAAAACGGTTCGCGGACAGCTATTAGAGACTCCTCACTACTGACGACATTTACTTCAAGGAATCGCCCAATTAGGAAATCAGAAAAGCAGAGCAAGAGGAGCTCCTTGCAGCGGCCAGAATTTCTTGAAAGCACAAAATGAAATTGAGTTTTAGTCGTAAATCAGATAGGCATGTCCAACAACATTTCTTTTTGTACATGTAAGCAAAGTGACCCGGTTATCAAACAATAGCTATCCTTAGTTTTTTAATAGTTCTTTTTACAAGGAAAAAAAAGAGACTTTCTAAAATCAGCTCAGGAATATTTCTCAAGATAAAATTCAGCATCTACAGAAGTCTTTTCTGCAATTCTCAAACTTAAGTATAGGAAAAACATTTTATTTTTTATTTTTTAAATTTTTTTTTGAGTTTGAGTCTCACTCTGTCACCCAGACTGGAGTGCAGTGGCCGCTCCCGGCCACTGCAGCCTCAACCTGCTGGGCTCTGGCGATCCTTCCGCCTCAGCCTTCCAAGTAGCTGGAATTACAGGTGCGCGCTACCACACCCAGCTAAGTTTTTTTTTTTATTTATTGTAGAGATGAAGTCTCACCAAGTTGCCCAGGCAGGTCTCGAACCGTGGGCTCAGGCAATCCACTCACCTCAGCCTCCCAAGGCGCAGGATTACAGGCTGAGCCACCAAGCCTGGCTAGGAAAAACATTTTTAATATTGCCAATTTAAAATTAGATTTGTATAACACGACCAGAAATATGTACTATTTTTTACTTGCTTTCT
>CAUYQG010000697.1:0-50905 GCA_963574415.1 Tarsius wallacei
AAAAAGAAGTAAAGTTGTAAAGTTTGTTATTCACCTTTCACAGCTTGGAAAGGGGGCTCACACCTAGAGGTAAGTATGGCACTGAAGGGCCATGAAACGAGTATACTTAAGGGCTTTGGGGTAGGGGGATTTTGACTCAAAGGTGTCTGGGGCTGCAGGTCTTTGATGTTGATTGTAGTCACATGAGTCTTAAATCTTGAGTTATCCAGGCATTAACATCTCATGCCTTCAGGTGGTGGGTTCAATGGGAGGAGACAAAAGGAGGAGGTTTTCCTGTCAGAGACTTGTTAGGCTTGCGGTATCCACAAACTCCTTGAACAAAGGGTGATCTTATTATCATTTCTATGGCTTTGGCCAGCCAAGGGGTGATCTTTGAACTTCCACTTTGAAGAGGAACTTGAAAGTTTGCTAGAGATTATTATGCTAAACCGTAAATTCAAAGATTGGTCAGTCACGGTCTTGCATCTGATGGAGATTTGCCGAGGGGGTGAGGTAGGCCACCGCTTGACCTGCCGTAGAATGTCTGAACACTCTCTAAAATCTGCCTATTGGAAATTAATGTATCTATGTCTAAACTGTACTAGATTCAAAGCATGTCAGGAGTAAAGTCTAAGCAAAAATGGCTATGCTTAGGCAAAGAGACTACGCTAAAATAAGTTTATTCTAGGTTTCTGTAGGTACCTCCTTTCAAAGATTAAAGCATGATAGAAGATAAACATCATCCAAAACTTAGCTATTTAACATATTTCAAATACTTGAGTTATGGTCTGAGTATTGCTTGGCTGCTCTTCTTGATGCAAATAAATCAAAGGGGCAGGGAACTGGTAGAAAGAAGTTTATTTCTGTTTTCAAATTCAGGGAGCAGAGCCAGACTTGAGGTCTTTCAAAGTGGAGCAGAGTCAGACTCGAGGTCTCTGTGCTCACCTTCTAGGCTTTTAGAGTTCACTTTTATAGTCCAGAGTTGTTGGTACCTATACATTAGCCATGTGACCAGCAGAACATTGTGTAGAACTTGGGTTTCAGCTGCATTTATCGATAGTGACATGTTTCTGTCCAGAATTCCTGGTGCCAGGTATCAGAGGCATCTCATCACTTTCATCAGTAGGGCCCGGCAGAAGCGTCAATCAAGCTTGCAGTAGAGTAAAGGACCTAAGACATCATGCATTATGCAAAAGTTATACAAATCACAAAGCTTACGATTCCATTGATACACAAGTTATATAATTCACAAGGCTTCCGATTACATGGATACTATATCATTCAAACCGCTCAGAAAAAGAGAGTAAAAAGAGATTTGCATCTTTCAGTTAATTGGGCCTAGACTACAAGGAAGTCAAGGATCCCCCGAAGCTACTTATTGGGAATGCATAAGAGATAAGGAGAGGCACACCTTTTATTAGCTCTCAGGGATTTTGTTCAGGAATGCAAAGGAGCGCTTGCACCCTGGCCATGCCCTTCTCTAGGGGCAATGTTGCCCAGTCTGGTCTCGAACCTGCAGTCTCAGACAATCCTCTTGCCTCGGCCTCCCAGAGTGCTGGGATTATGGGCTCCAGCCACTGCGCCTGGCCCCTACTTACTCTCTTGCAGTTAATTATTTTACTTTTAAGCCATTGTCCTGAAATACTGTGTAGAAAAACTACAGAAGGAATATTGTGACGCTGTTTTGGTAGAAAATTTGCTGCCATTCTGTTCCCGACTGCAAAGATTAAAAATTAAAATGGAGGCTGAAGTAACACCATAAATAAAGTCTGAGAGAAAATAACAGAAAAATACACTTGCATTAGCACTTGTGAAATTCAGAATAGCGATTATTGTTGAAAACACCAACCAAACCCTTTACGTTGTAACATGGCTTAAGAATATATCTTATTGATGCTGTGTGTTTGATTTTTCTTTCATCAGCACAGCTTCTGAAAAAAATAATAAAAATATCCCTAGAAATAATTTTAATGTTAAGTGCTCTAGATTCAAAGAGGTGTGTTTACTTTCTGGTTACTTAGAAAAGTGTATATTTTTAAAGTGGGTTTTTTAAAGAATTTGAGTACTACAGTCTAGAACACATCAAATGCATTCTTTCCTCATAATTAGAAATACTTATTGCATTATACACTTTTTTTAAAAAGTAAGAGCCTTTGCAAATGGTGGATCAAGTACCTCTTATTTGCTTACGAGTCCACTAATTATACCTTATAAATAACAAGTTGAAGAACAGAGCCACAAGCCTTACATATGTTTCCTACATGAACTCCAAGGAGTCTGAAGGGAACCTTATACATTCGCTGTAATTCAAATAAATCCTCACATCTTCCCCTGGACTTATGCCAAAATAATTGTTTTCCCAAAAATTATTTACAATATTACACTGAACACAGTAGATGCAATACATTAAAATTTGTTTTTAACTTAACATGAAAGTGCATAAGGTATCCTATAAAATATACAATAAGAGGCCAGGTGCAGTGGCTCATGCCTATAATCCCAGCACTTTGGGAAGTCAACATGAGAGGATTGCCTGAGCCCACAGGTTCGAGACCATCTGGGCAACTTGACTAGACCTCATCTCTACAATGAAACTAAAAATTTGCCAGGTGTGGTGATGCACACCTGTAATTCCAGCTACTTGGAAGGCTGAGGTGCAAAGATGGCCAAAGCCCAGCAGGTCGAGGCTGCGGTGGCCAAGAGGATGCCACTGCACCCCAGCCTGGGTGACAGAGTGAGACTCTAACTCAAAAAAAAAAAAAATAATATATATATATACACACACACACACACACACACATGCACACACACATATATATATAATATGCATTTAAACTAAAAGTATTTCTTCATATTATCACTTGAGTAATTTTATATTGACAGCCATTGCATTCAGGCTACTGGCTTGATGAAGAGTTTACATGGTGATAAAAAAAAACATATCTCCTATATTTCTTTGAACTTAAAGGCATGAAAATTACAATTATGAGATAATATTTTCAACCCTCTAACAAATAATTATTGAAAATTTTTTTGGTGTTAAATACATTATTTGGTGGCTTTATGTGTGACTGAAATTCATGAAACAAATATGGTGGCAGTTCACTTCACAAAAAAATTTCTTTTTCAGTGACTTCACCAAGAATATAGAGGAAAACCAGAAAATGAGTAAAAGGAATATTTTGCTCTTTAAGACTATTAATTAAAAGTCAGTGTCTGCACTGTCAATATTTGAACTTTATCTCCTGTAATCACCAGGAATCTAAGCATCTCTTAGATATAACTATTACATAATTTATGATACAGATCCTTAGCTTCTATCAACTAGAAACAGCTAACTAGATGATGATCTGGAAAATACTGTTACAGATGCTAGTCACTCAACATATTTATGTAAAAAGTATGCATGCATAATAAAACTTTCTGGAATAAAAGAAGTGTTATAAAACTAGATTGTTGTTCAAAGTGTATTAAATACTTAACTACAAGATCTAAAACTTTAAGAGTACTAAGGTTGCGGGAAAACAAAGAGACCACGGCACCAAGGTTGTCTTAGGAAATAGTGTTTTTATTGGTACTGGTCCAACTTAACGGGCTAATGCTCCAAGGTTGAGTCATCCAGAGAGAGAGGAGAGGAGTTTTATCTGTCAGTTTAGGTAAGGGAGGGGGTCAGGTTGTACGGCTATACATTTTTCTTTGGAATTTGCAAGGTGGTTTTTAGCAAAACCAGATTTTTAAAGAACAAATTGCCTCCAGGATATGCGTGACAAGCAGGGGTTGTAAACTGATAACTTCACAAAGAGAGGATGAGGGTGGGGGCAAGGTTGTGAATTGATTACTACCTTGTACTTACAGGAAAGCGACTTGTGGCTATTTGGTTTTCTCATGTCCCATGTCTAGCAGGTTTAGAACTTGTGGGTTGATTTTTAAAAAGGAATAATTTTGACTGTTTTTAACCCCTCTCTGCCACACTAAAAGAAAAAAATAGAGAAAAAAACTCCATGACATTGGTCTGTGCAATGACTTTTTTTTAAGATATGACCCCAAAAACACAGGCGACAAAAGTGAAAATAGACAAATGAGATTATATCAAAATAAAAAGCTTTTGCACAAAAAAGAAACAAACAGAATGAAGAGACAGCCTACAGAATGAAAGAAAATTGTGCAAACTATGCATCCAATAAAGGGATATTATCCAAAATATATAGGGAACTTGAACAACTCAATAGTAAGAAATAAGATAACTCAATTAAAAAGTGGGCAAAGGACCTGAATACACATTTCTCAAAAAAAGACATGCAAATGGACAACAGATATATAAAAAAAGTCTAACATCCCAAATTGTCAGGGAAATGCAATTTTAAACAAACGACAAGACATATCTCACACCTGTTAGGATGGCTCTCATCAAAAAGACAAAAGATATCAAGTATTGGTGAAGGTGTGAAGCAAAGGGAACTCTTGTACACTGTTGGTGAAAATGTAGATTGGAACAGTCATTATTAAAAACAGTATAGAGGTTCCTCAAAAATAAAAAAAAAACAGAACTATGATTCAGCAACACTGCTACTGGGTATTGGCGGCATTAATCATAAGAGCCAAAGTATGGAATTAACCTAAGTGTCCAACCTAAGATTAAGTCTGTAGTCCTCCCTCTGTATCTACAAGGGACTGATTTCAAGACCCCTTCCAATACCCTAATCTGTGGACTCTCAAATTCCTTACATAAAATAGTGAAGTAATAAAAATAAGAAATATTTGGGGTGACGAATACTCTGACTTACTCATTACACAGTCTATGCATTTAACAAAACATCACATGTACCCCATAGATATGTCCAAATATTGTGTATCAATTTTAAAATGGTGTCATATTTGCATATAACCTATGCACATCCTCCTGTATACTTCAAATTATCTCTGCATTACTTATAATACCAGATATAATGCAAATGCTATGCAAATAGACTATTTCCAACGTTTATTATTTTTATCGTCATATTGTTTTTTATTTGAATATTTTCATCTGCATTTTGTTGAATTCATAAATGCAGAGCACTCAGTTGTAGAGGGTTTACTGTATACATGATGGAATAGTATTGAGCCTTAAAATATAAGAAAATTTTGTTACTTCTGAAAACATGGACGAACTTGGAGAATATTAAGTTAAACAACAACAACAAAAAAACCAGACACAGAAAAAACAAAAACTACATTACTAGGTGATCTCTTGGTTGCCAGGTGTATAAGGTGAGGTGGAGAAGATAGCCCAAGGATACAAAGTTTCAGTTAGATAAGAGAAATAAGTTCAAGAGATCCATTGTACAACATGATGACTGTAGTTAATGCAATGTATTCTTTTCTTGAAAATCTCACAGCTGGGTGCAGTGGCTCACATCTATAATCCCAGCACTTTGGGAGGCTGAGGTGAGAGGATTGCCTGAGCCCACGAGTTTGAGACCAGCCTGGGCAACTTGGCGAGACCTCATCTCTATAGTAAATCAAAAAATTAGCGCATGCCTGTAGTTCCAGCTACTTGGAAGGTTGAGGTGGAGGGAATACCTGAGTCCATCAGGTCAAGGCTGCAGTGGTCAAGAGCCTGCCACTGCACTCCACCCTGGGCAACAGAGTGAGACTCCAACTCAAAAAAAAAAAGAAAAGAAAAGAAAATCTCTAAGAAAATAGAATTTAATGAGAAGTTCTTACCATCCAAAATGGTAAATATGTGAGATTATACATTTGTTATTTAGTTTGACTTAAACATTCCACAATGTACACATATTTCAAAGTGTCAAGTATTGCATGATAAATGTATATATATTTTTGTAAATTGAAAATAAATTAATTTAAAAACCTAGATTGCAGTGATGTTTGCATAATTATGTAAATTTGTTAAAATTCAGCACACTGTACAGGTATAGTGAAGAAATGTTATTAATGTAAATTATATATCAATAAAGCTGTTAAAAATAGATATATAAGGAGTATTGAAGGATAGATAGAGGTATGGCTAGATGAACTTATATGCAATGAAACTAGCATAGTAAAATGTTGGTGAAAAATCTAGATAATGGGTATGTATTATATATTTTAACAATTTACTGTGGTTTTGAAAATTTTTATAGCAATGAGAATATCATATTTTGGAAAAAATAGAACACAATTAGTAGCAACTGTTAGGAACAATAGTACCATTTCAAAATTTAAACCAACAGGTTGGAACTCTACAATCACTTACATTTTAAAAAATCCGTGTGATGACCATAATTGAATTTCTGAAATAAATGTTAATCATTAAATATCATTAAAAAATCAGGGCATCTTTGAGAATTGGCATATCTTTGTGGCAGGAAATGTAAAGATGACCTTGGAAGATCAATCGTAGATGACAAGGAAACTATTAAAAACGACTAAATCTATACCGAAATATCAAAAGGATACCAAGTCAAGTCAATTCGAAGAGACTCCAGTGGCCCCAGATAGACCAATTTGAGATTTCATGTAAATATACAACTGTAACGGATTGTAAAGGGTTGCAAGTCACTAAATATGCTTAAGCTAACTAATTACACACACACACATGCACACACACATATATATATAAATGCTCATTATCTTCTGAGAATGGCAACAAATCAATTCGTTTTCTAAAAAACTGGGTATATGAAAGGGAAGTATCAAGCACTTATCTTGTATTTTCCACAGGAACTGTACCATGTGGCAAGCAAATAATAGTTGGAGGAAACATATTATTTTAAAATTAGCTATAGTGAAAATGCAATGATAGGATATTATCTATAAGTGATCAGCAACTGAGCTTAAACATAAACTATTCCATTTTTCTGTAACATTCTAAATCCCCAGATATGTTTTATTTCAGCTTATCTCTAATTTAAGATCAATCCAACCAGAACATTAAATTTGACATAGAGATTAAAAAGCACTGCTATATTTTTTTCCTGTAGCTGACACCCTCCCACTTGGGAAAAAAAAATTGTATTTCTTATATGTGAAAATTGTGTTATTTTCTGCTGTGTGTGCGTATAATACAATACTATATAGGCCAAATGATAAGGAAAATTAAATCAATATATAATTTGATATTAGGGCAAGTTTGTTTTGACCAACTACTTTTATGTGTGTTCAAAATAGCATGATCTATCTTGTAGACACATGCAATAAAAGTTCAAAAATATTTAAAAGTCATACCTTTTATTTTGTTTTTTCTAGTGATTACCTTAAAATTATATTTTTATAGTAAAGTCTGGAAATAATAGCATCTATTTCTAGTGTCTTCCATTACTTCCTTTTCTACCACCCTATCTTCATCCTTATTTGTTTTACAATAAGTGTTTACGTATATTGAATAATGCTTTTTTATTGTTTCTTTTTATAATTATATATGGATGTACATATATAGATTATATCTTTTTGCTGTGATACATTTGCTGGTCATTCTTTTTTTTGAAAGAGATTGATAGAAGTTATTTAAGGTTCTTTTATTTCTAATATCTGGAATATGATTGGGGGTTGCATATAAGGCAAACACAAATAACAATGGTTTAAACCAGTTTGGGGTTCCTTTTCTCTAAATAACAGGCAGTAAAGCATGGTCGCTCCAAGGTACCCCTGGAGATTCATGCTTCTTCTATATCTCTAGTTTATCAAGCTTAAAATATGATTCTCCTCCTCCCTCTAAAAGGTACCTAATGGTCCAAGATAGCTGTTGAAAAAACAGATGTCACATTTATATTTAAAGTAAGAATTAGAAGTAAGGGCTAAAGAAAGTGCTTGTCAGAAATCTTGTCTTATTAAGAAATTGTCCTCTGAGTCTCATCTATCGACTTCTTATTTCTACTTGGCCAGAACACTGTCATGTGGCCAAGCTTAGCTGCAAAGGAGTCTGAGAAAAGTAGGAGTTTTAGCTATGTATATTGCTATCCTGAATAAATTTGGGGTCTTGTTTCCAAAGAAAAAGAACAGAATGAATATTAGGTAGACAGCATCATTGGAGTTTTGCTTTCTTCAGCTTAGGCAAACTTCCCGAAGCTGGCTAGTCTTATCTGTCTTACAGGTATTCTAAAATGATGACGCGTGAAGTCCAAAAAAATCCTGAAAAGGAAAAAGATATTATTAGCATGTTCGTGTTATGCAAAGTATCAAGCACATTTGCAAATACCATGCCCTTGCTGGGGAGTTCTATCTATATTATCCTTTATCTACTTAGGAAAATGCTGTCATTGTCGTTGCTGTTGCTGTAATATATAGCTTGAGCAAGTATTTTTCCCAGCAAAAATAAAGGGATTAAACCCCAGGGAACTGTAAGCACATCCCTTCAGCTTCAACAATACATGAGAGATTCGGGGCACTCCCTCTAGGTGTCTGGTTCCTCGGGTCTGGCAATTTCCTGCAGAATTCAGCCTTATACTGCGTGCACGGACTCTGTCTGTCTGTCCTCAACACGAGCAAGCCAACTCAGATTTCCTATTTTTTCTATCTTCGGGAAGAAGTAATGTCTAATTTTTAAGGGAGCATTGTGACAATAGGGATCCAATCTTTTGTAAAATTCTGTCCGTTATTTCTATCTTTTTGTGTGTTAATATTGCTGCTTTATTTAGTGATGAAAAGAATCGAAGTGTAGTTTGTTTAAAGCAGGAATTGGCAAACTTCTCCTGTAAGGAGTGAATATTTTCAGCTTTGCAGGTTATACGGTCTTGTTGGAACTACTCAAATCTGCTGTTGTGTTGCCTCGCAAATGCAGTTATAGACATTAAACAATGAGTGTAGAAGTGTTACAATAAAGCTTTATTTGCTGAATCAGGCAGTGGGCCAGATTTGGCCTCTAAGCTGCTTTGCTGGTGATTGGAGAAATAGTTTACTTCTCATTTGAATGATATTTGGATGACGATAGCAGTGGAGGAAAAACAGCTATTTTTTGGGATTCAGTGATGTACTTGTTTCTCAGGGCTATGGAAACAAAGTCCCCCAAATTCTCAGGCTGAAGACAACAGACATTTTTTCTCTTACATTTCTGGTAGCTGGAAGTCCAAAATCAAGGTGTTGAAAGGATCTTGCTATTTCTGACAACTCTAGGGAAGATTCCTTCTTTGACTCTTCTTAGCTTCTGGTAATTTCTAGAAATCCTTGGAATTCTTTAGTTTGCCAACATGTCACGCCAATCTTTGCCTCGATTACAACACGGTTATCTTCTCAGTGTCCCCATGTCTAAATTTTCTTCTTCTTATAAAGACACCAATCACATTGGATGAAGAGTTTACCCTGCTCCAGTATGGCCTTGTCTTTTTTTTGTTGTTGTTGTTGTTAATATGCATCACTATTTTATTTTATTTTATTTTTCCTTTTTTTAAATTATAAAGATGTGGGGTACAATTCAGGGTTAGGTGTACAAACGTTGATTATTCAGGTACCCTTGTTGATGAGGTATGCCCCTCCCTCCCCGGGCAGTTTCCCTCAACTGTCAATCACACCCTCTTCCCCTGACAGTTTCCCACTACTGCCAATCCCTTTCTTATAGTGTTATAATAATTGTTCAAGGTCTGCTTATGAGTGAGAACATATGGCACTCTGTTCTTTGTTTCTGTGAGAGATCATTGAGTATGATCGACTACAAATCCATCCAAGTTGCTGTGAAGTCCATATGTTTGTCCTTCTGTCTGGCTGCATAATATTCTATTGTGCATATGGACCACATTTTCTTGATCCAGTCCAGCTTCAATGGGCAACACGGTTGGTTCCATGTTTTTACTATTGTGAATAGAGCTGCAATAAACATACGTGTGCTGGTATCTTTTTTGTAGAATAATTTGAGCTCCTCCAGGTATATTCCCAATATATATAATATATTTCATTGTGCTTTTTCCATTGTGCAATAATGAGCTAAGTTTTCCCTTCGATGATTTACTAATTCATTCATTTATTCAATCAAAAAATATTTTCTGAAGGCAAGCATTCTTCTAGGTACTCTGCAAACATGACCTCATTTCATTCTCACATAGAAGGCAGTGTCATCTAAACTCATTTACGTCTTCTCCCTCTTAATCACTTCTTAAAAATTATTCTATAATCTTCCACTTCAATTAACTTGATGAAACAATTTACCTCCCTTTTACAATCCTAAAAGACATTTAAAAAATATTTTCTTTTACATCTAAAGGCAAGCCAAAAAACTGGCAGTCATTCTAAGTTCTTCTCACATCATTTATTCAAACTATATAAAAACTCAACATTAACATAGTCCAGCCACGATTTAGAACTCCCATACAGCTTTTCTGTCCTCCAATCTTAATCATGACAGCCTAGGACTGTCAAACATCTAAGGAAAGCTCCTAATATGTATAAAAGGTAGAAGATGCCAATATTATTCAGGGAGGGGGAAAAACCTTCAATATCCTTGGAGAGAAAAGATACTGAATACATGAAACAAAAATAAAAAACTATTTTTTAAAAAAGCAGTGTTCACTGTTAGAACAAACAAAAATTATTGGAAAGTCAAAGCATGATAATGAAAGTAAAAAACTCAGTAGAAGGGTTGGAAATATAAAGCTGATAAAATGTTCTGGAATACAGAACAAAGTCAAAGGGACTAAAAATTGACAAAGACATGAAAATTAGACTGGGAACTAAAATATCCAATTAATAAAAGTTCTGAAAGAGAAAACAAACAAAAAAATAAGTAAAGAAATAATTCAAGAAAATGTCTCAGAAATTAAGGTTTTAAGTTATAAGATTGAAAAAAATCCATCAAATGGCCAAGATAATACATAAAAGCAGACCTATGCCAAGTCATATTGCTGTGAGATTTTAGAACTATGGAGACAAAGTAAAGATTCTACAATCTTCCAGTGAGAAGAAAAAAGTCACCTACAAAGATTTAGAAATTTGCACAACTTAGGAATGTCTGAATAGCAGCACCTAAAGCAAGACAACAATAATGTGATACTTTCAAAATTCTCAAGGGAAGTGTTTTTTAGTCTAGAGTTCAATGCTCACCCAAATAGTTAATCAAATATGAAATCAAAATAAAGGTATTTTCAAACATGCAGTTTTATAAGCATTTACCTCCCATCTACCCACTCTCAAGAACTACTAGAAGATGTGGGCTACCAAAGTGAGAAATAAACAAGAAAGTAGAATTAATAGGACATGGGCACAGGAGATCTATCAGGAGAGAACAGTGAAGGAAATTTTAATAGAATGACAAAAGGAAATGCCAAGAGGACAGATGTACACAAATTACAGAAAGCAACCATGTACTAGCTCATGCCCAAGACCCCCATATTTTATTTTACCTGAGGATAATGCCTGGTGAGCCTGGGCCTGATTCTTGTCTGAATTTTCTCTTCTTTCACTCTCAGAAGTTGCTCTGCCTTGTTATGCTCCTGGGAGCCAGGGTACACAGTGGTGAATTTAGAAATACGGATACTATTCCCAAGATACTATTCCTGAGATACTATTTCTGCTGGACATTCTGCCCACACTACACTTCTGCCAAACTCCCCCACAGACTGAGTCCTATATGCCTCTGATGCCCTGGGGAGTCAGGCTCCTAGATGAAAACCTGTATGTGATTTCTCAGACCCTGTCATAGGCAAAGGCTTTGCCTGGCAGGCCTCACAGGGGAAAGCTGCCCTCCCCACACCAGCCTGGCAGGCCTCACAGGGGAGAGCTGCCCTCCCCACACCAGTCTTGGTGCAGAGCTGGTGAACTGCAGTCAGTCTCTGAGAGGAGTTGCAGTCAAGGACTCTAGTCCCTCTAGTTGGCCAAGCTCTTTATATATCTGCCTTTCTAGCCCAGACACCTGTATTCCCTGGTCTCTTTATCTGAGGCCTTGGCAGAGGTCCTCTTCAGGCACCTCTTCTGAGGCCTCCTTGATGGAAGATGGGTTCCTGAAGACACCTTTTTCCACTTTGACTCAGATTCAGAACTTTTGCTACTCCTTGCCCATCTCCTTCCCCTTTCATTCATGTTAACATTCATAAGACTTCAGGAGCCTTTTGTTCAAAGCTCTGAGCCAAAATTTTGTTCCTGTGCCCTAACAGCGAAATGACCCTCACGTCTGTACTGAGCCACCTGACCCTAAACCCGTTAGGGGTGGTGGGGAGGTAGGGAGCAGGCAGAGTCTGTTTTTGCTTACACTATCACAGTAAATGATTATGTCTTTTACTTTGGCATGTGGCTTTAACTAGCCACTCTGACACATGGCAGCTCAGCTCCTGGTCTCAGCTCATCTGAGCGCCTGACAGTCCCAGAAGGTTCTCTCAGGAAACCTGAAGATGATGACTCAGAAATCCTGTAGATAACTTCTGAGAACTTTCATCTAATAATGGTAATAATGCCCTTTCCTTAAACAGCTAGGTTTGTACATGATACTCAGTTTTTCAAAATTAAACACATCATGCTTAAGCATCGTTTCATAGGTAGTAAAATTATTTTAAAAAGGAAGGAAAAAACTAGTCCAAAAGTTAGGATGTCGTTTTCTCTAGGGCTGGGGAAAGGGAAGAGAATGCATTAAGGAGGAATTTAAGGGGTATGAAAGCTCCTTATGATTGATTATTATTTACCTGTGTCATTTTACTAATCTTTAAAAATGTATGGAAATATTTTATACCATCACATGTCAAAAAAAAAAAAAAAGTAAAAAGTTCAGCAAAAGTATTTCATGTAGTACAACAAACAAAAGTCCCAAGTAGGCAGCAGTGACTAGACAGAGACCAGTAAATAAACACAGAGACTGCACATGGACATTGTTCTGGCTGCCCCAGGATGCATGATCAGCCCCACTCACTGCCTGTTTTCTCCAGAAGATGTCCTCAGATAAGGCTTGATCTAGAATGGGCTCAAACGCTAAAGAGGGCATTTTGTGGGTACCCTCATATAGGATAATGAATGGGAAAGGGCTCAAAGATTCTACCACACGACCTGAAAATCAACTTAAATGTAATGCTTTTATGATTCTACCCTATTTCCTTGTCTTAGAAGATGTGGGAAAGAAATTTTTATCTATCCTTCAGTGGCAGTTTTAAGGAGGGTGTAGGAACTCTGAGGATGGAGGCAGCAGTAATTAGTGGGAGAACTCTAAAGAGGAAATTAAGCACAGAAAGGCAGAGCCAAAGTCCTCTTAGGTCAGACACAGCACTGGTCTGTGAAAATCTTGGTATTTTGTACATAGTTTTGCCATCCTAAGATTCAAAACAAACCAAGTAACCAGTGGCATGACCATCAGGTAAGCACCATACAAGGAGAGCAGGGAGAGAGGTGGATGAGACTGGGCCATTACTGCTGGAGTGGAGGATGAGATAGGAGACTAGAGTAAGATGACAAGGGTACCCAATGGTAGTCCAAACAAAATGTTCTGTCTCAATTTTGTCCTTTGAGAAAGGAGGGTAAGAGATGAACACATTCCCAGGTATGTAAGAAGTCGAGAAAGAAAAACTGAAGGACAGCAACAACCAAAGAACTGGCAGCAAATATGGATAAATCTAACACAGAGGAATGAGCCAAAAAAATCACTTCTTCCCATGATTCTCTGATTCTACAAGATCTCTGTAACTCAATATCACACTCACTCTTTCATTTTGCATGACTCAGAGTATTTCTGTTGAACTATTTCCAAAAAGAAAGGAAAAAAAGTCATTTAGAAACTCTGTTATTATCTGGACACATCCTACCTATATGGGAGTAAAACGTATAATAAACTTTATACACACATATATTTTTCAAGGGAGCTGGCTGTTAAACATATACCAGTGCAGCACTGCCTAAGGGTAAATAATTAATAGCTAAATACACCATCTAATCTATTTTTTCTCAACAATGCACAATGACCTAGCTAATAATAATAATCCCAAACACCAGAATAGTACTAAAATCAAACTAAACTACAAAGAATAAAAGATTTAGTATCACCCTCTTGATATCTGCCTTGAAGTCTAACAACAAATCTTTTTGGTATTTATAAATATAAAAATTTCAGGTACATATGAATTTCCCCCAAGAGAAACTATGGCGAAAGTTTCCTAACTGCCTGACAACCACTCTTTTAGGCTCCCTCTTCCCCGCAGAACAGATATTTCCACACACTTGTGTTAAGAAACTGGCCTTTAGAAACTGTTATTATGTGGCTTAGAAATATCAGGGTATCTTATGAAATAAACAACTGTTTAAGTATGAATTAGCAGTACAGCTTTTAAGAAAATAACAATGGGTATTTTTTTAAAATACTAAAATACTGAGAATTCCAGAAAAAGAATTACACCATGAGTAAGTTGTGTTTGCAAAATAGACCTCATTTCATCTCAAGTTAGAGCTTGGCAGCCAGGACCCATTCACCATTTGGCTATGTTTTCTACTTTCCCTTCTATTTCCATTTCTGGTGAAATGGACTGGCTCATCTGGCTTCTAAAAACTTATATCTGTATTATTTTAAAACAAATGTACTTCTGGATTTAAAATATTATACTCAATCTACCTGCAAATTTCTAATCTGCTAGGCAAATCTCAACTTTTATTTCTTAATATATAACACAATTTATGAAAAACAATCCTAAACACAAGTTTAAATATCCTCCTCTTTATTTTTAACCCATATTTTAAGAAGTCTGAAGCTTTATCCCACTCATAAAATTAGAAGGGTGACTAAACTAACCACCAAGGAAGAAAACATTAAGAACTAACTTGTAATTTGAGACCTCTAAAAATACTCCAGACCAAAAGACATACAAAAATGCAATAAAAAAAACTGATAGAAAAAAAGTGACAAGATATTTTATTCAACATAATATATATCAGGATTCGTGTTCAAGAGCAACTTACATGTCTTCCCTTGGGCAGCAACAGAAGAGTCAAGCCTTCAGAGAATACAAGTGGCTCCAATATGCGCAAGAACTACAGAGTTCATTTCAGCCAGGGCTAGAAATAACTTTGAGTTTAGGATGTCTTTGAATAGGGTCAAAGAGATTATTTGGGGAAAATAAAATGAAAATATGTGCTGCTAGTACAGATCACCACTTGGTATGAGAGCTAGGCAACATGGAAGGTGCAGCTGGGGCATAAAGC
This sequence comes from Tarsius wallacei, assembly GCA_963574415.1. Lineage (NCBI taxonomy): Eukaryota > Metazoa > Chordata > Mammalia > Primates > Tarsiidae > Tarsius > Tarsius wallacei. The sequence continues at coordinate 15,055 of CAUYQG010000697.1, forward strand.
AGTCAAGAGGGCAGAATTGCAACAAGCTGCAACCCTTGACATTGGGAGAACCAGAGACAGCTATCTGGAAAGACCCAAGGACCCTAAGGCATAAGTTGCCCTCTCATGCCACCTTAAGCAGTAGTCTACAGGCTTTTTTTCTTAAAACACTAACAGTACAGTAGAAGTAAGACTTTACACTCAACTCAGCACACACACATATGTACAGCAAGCAGTAGTTCCTCTAAATAATGTCTATCCTTATTAAGTGTGGTATATGTTATTACTTAATTTGTATTCTTTTCTCATATATAAAAAATGCTGGGCTGAATCTCCTAAGTTGACTTTAAAACCCTCTCACAAGTCATGCCCTGCAGTTTGACAAACATTGTGCTGGAGTGACTTTGGGGACTAGTGAAAGTCAAGAAACTTTGGGGATTGGTGAGATCAGAGCTCAGCTTGAATCTTGTCCCCATGATAGTCAAATTTCTGATTTCCTTCACCTACTTTGGAATAGGTTTCAAACCAGCCTGGTATCACCGCCTTTCACTATCCAGCCCAGTCACTGTTACAATCTTACTCTTCCACAGGGCCCCCTGAAGAGCACGCATTCCAGAAAACTGATCTGCTTATTATATGCTTTCCACATGCCAGATTTTTGCCTTTGCCTCTCCAGGGGCTGCTTTTTTCCCTCATCCTTTATTTCCACCTATTCAAATACCCCTGATTCACCAAGGTCAAGCTTAAGTGGCCCTTCAAGGAGAACAAATTTCTCCTGCCTCTGAAATTCTAAATGCTTTCCCCTTCCTTCCTTGTCTCTCTATTATCCATTTATACACATCTTGCTACCACGCCCATCTCCTACTCTGCCCCACTCCTATGCTCTCAGAACCCAATCATAGTCTAAAGAAACTAATTAGTATTTGCTTTATGTATTGACTGAACAACTGACTATATGTCTCTTATGGAGGGAGAAAACTGCCTACCAGGCACTGCATGGGCTGAAGACTGAGAAAGTTCAGATCAGAGCCCAAACCACTAAGAATTCACTCAACCAATACCAGAACCATGCATGTATTCTCTTCAGCAGATGTTGTACACTCTGCCTTCAAAATGAAGGTTATAACAACCACTACAAGAAAACAATATTTTTTCTTAATAAATGTTTAGAAACACTTTTTTCAATTAAAAAAATAGCAAACTGTGGTGTCATACACCTGTTGTCCCAGTCACATGGGAGGCTGAGAAAGGAGGAATACAGGAGGCCAGGAGTTTGAGGCTGTAGTGAACTATGATCACACTTGTAAATACCCACTATACTCTAGCCTGGGTAACATAGCAAAACCCCATTTCAAAAAAAAAAAAAAAGAGTTTAACTGTAGGTTAGCAATAATGCCATGTTTCATATTTTAACTTTTCTTATTGAAAATGTGACAAAGCTATTCTTAAAACAGATGGGCAGTACTTAGCAAAATAAATATATACTGCTTAGTTTCTCTCTCTTTGGCTCATTATGATATAAGCATACTGGCCCACATTCCCTCAATTCACAGCCTCCTTTCCTGACTACCATATTCCTTTGGTTAAGTTATTTCTCTGTGTCTTGTTCCACAAACAAAATTTTTTACATCATCTTTTAATCATGCATTTTCATTGTATTCTCCCCAATTAAATAAATAAAAGAATTTTACTAGACTTAAGTCAGAAACATTAGCATTAAAGTGTCCTATATGTTATGTAAATATATTTTATGTTGCTCTTTTAACAGTTTCCTCATTTGACAGTTAATTATCAAGTTACTGCTGTAAACTCCAACATTGAGCTAGAGACTCAACAGATCTTTGAGATACTAAACTGAAAATGCCACACTTTCAAAGGAAAGACAATAACGGAACAATAGCAGATTCAAATTCATTATCCCAAGTTGAAAATCACTTGGGATTTGCCCATACTTCTATACAACCAATAATCAGTAAGCAGTAAGAAAGAACATTCTAAAGATACTCTCAAGGCACAATAGTTCAAACACATATACAGTGTGTTAAATTGTCAACAAACATAAAAAAGAAGAAAAATATTAGTCCATCTTTTAGTTTTAGAAATGCTGCTGCTTTGTGAAGTATATCAGGTCAGATACGAAACATCTGTATAGAATATATTTCTTTTCTATTTTTTTTTTTTTGAGTTGGAGTCCCACTCGATCGCCCAGACTGGAGTGCAGTGGCCGCTCCCAGCCACCGCAGCCTCGACCTGCTGGGCTCCGGCGATCCTTCCGCCTCAGCCTTCCAAGTAGCCAGAATTACAGGCGCGTGCTACCACACCCAGCTAATTTTTTTGATTTATTGTAGAGATGAGGTTTCACCTGCCCAAGCGGGTCTCGAACCCGCGGGCTCAAGCAATCCACTCACCTCAGCCTCCCAAGGCGCGGGATTACAGGCTGAGCCCCCGAGCCCGGCTAGAATATACTTCTATTTTAACATTAACAAAGTAAGAGCCATTAATATCCCTTGATGAGTAGTATTTTCCCTTATATTTTATATAAACAACATACATTTATGCTCAAATTCCTATGAATATTCAAAATGTATCAAGTATCCTCCCCATAAAGCCCCTAAAACTATTTTAAGTGTTATTGGACAAGCCAATGGTGAAATCATGCAAATGTGAAATAATTTTATAGCTACAAGTAGCTACTTTAGGAATGATATTATAAAACTGAACTATAAGTTAATCATTGATTAAACATTAACTAATCAACTATTTTCATAATTCTGGCATATCTTATAAACACATACTAAAATATTCTTACCTTAAATATGTGCCATATATGAAGAATAATGCCATCATTAGTCCATTTAAAATAAAAATTACAGCAACATAAAAGCAAGCAGGATCTCCCAATCCTTTAAAAATAAACAAAGCATATGTTCTAACCATAAATTACTTTATGTGTCTAGTAATTTATAATAAACCGTGTTTATTTTTAAAGCGGCTGTCAGAAATAGTAAATATTTGCCTTGGTTTCCACATGAAAACATGACACCATTGCAGAACATAGATGAGATCAGGGTAGTAGCTATGATGGCTTTAAAATAGAGTAACAAATTCACTGATATGCCTCTTACAGAGGTATGAAGTCTATGCCTCCTGTTTTTGAGTTTGGTTGGGCTCAAGAATGCTTCACTAGAATATGGCAGAAACAACACTATGTGACTTTTGAGGCTAGGTCACAGAAGGCCATGCAATATCTAACTTGGAGATTGGAGCTGCCCTAGAAGTCTGACTAAATTCTGATGTTCCCTGCTATGAAAATGACCATGGCACACAAGCCACATGTAGGTATGCCAGTTGAAAGTCCTAGCTGACCTCAGCCTTGCCCTAGCCTAAGAGGCAAAATGTGAGTGAAGCAGCCTCCAGTTAATTTCAGTCTTCCCAGCCATTTGAGTCTTAATTGCAAAAGCTCCTAAAATCATGGAGACAAACTATCCCTGCTATAGGCTGCAAAATTCCGGACTTGCAGAATCTATATGCATAATAAAACGATTGTACCATTTTATTTTTTTTATATTTATTTACCAATTATTATTATATCACTAAGTTTGGGGTAAGTTCATTATGTTGCAACCAGACAACATTATAGAAAGAAACTTACCTTCACAGCTTTCAATAGGACTCAGTCCTTCTCCTCTAGTAACCGTCCAACATATCTTGGTTTGAATACCAATCAAATCCATTATTTTGGTATAAATCCGGTACCAGCTGGCCAAAATCACCTATTTTTTTTTTAAATTGAGCCATCATAAGAAAAGACATTATCGTAAACAGTTTTCATTACTAGAATATTTTTGAGATATTTTTATAATTATCAAATTTTCCCTTCCTGTACCATCCTCTTGGTTCCCTTTAAATGTAACAAAGTGAGGCTTAGAATATCTTAGGCAGATTCTTCACCAGATCAGTCTTTGAGAGTTCATTCACAGGTAAGAATGAAATATAACAAAAAAACTGCAAGATTTGTGTTTTTCAAAAGCTATAAAACTCTACTAGGGAACATAAAAGAAGATTTGAACAAATAAAGAGATACTTGGTCTACTGGAATAGACCTAATTATTCAAGATGTGAATTCTCCCTCAAATTAGCTAATAAACATAAAACAATCTTAATAAAAATCCCAAGTGTCTAAAATTTATCTAGAAGAATATTTTTTAAAAGACAATTAAAGGGAATGTCCTAATAGATATTAAAATTTATTACTTACAGTAGAATAGTGTGATACTGGCACAAAAATAGCCAGACAGATCTATGCAACTGTGGTAGAGATGGTGATAGCCACAGATTCCCCCTTTGAGGCTGAGGCACTCAATTCCTCCAGCTGCATGAAGAGCTTGTAACTGAGTTCCTCTCTGGGAACTTCCCTTGGCTGAAGAAAGTAAATTCACTCAGGGTCACACCCTCCAATGACTTCGACTTGTCAATAGAGAGAGATACAACGGCCAGAGGTCCTTGCCTCAGGGTAGGACAACTGTGCAGGGCCATCCCAGTTCTAGAGCTCCCCATGGCTGAGGCCTTTCTTGTGACTGCATCATAGCTCAACCCTTACTCCTGCCTCTTCCTGCTTCCTTCATCTCCCTTCCATGGTTGACTCCCAGTGCATACCCCTAAACACTTCTTGCATGCAAATCTCCATCTCAAAGTTCACTTCCAGCAACCTCAATCTAAGGTAGTACTGAGCACAAAGCCCAAAAACAGATGCAAGCATTTACGTATAATAACTTGTATAGAAAAAAGAAAACTACTTCAAATCAATAGAAAGAGGATATAACATTCATTCAGAGTTAGACTGCACAGAACATCATTTTAGAAATTATAAAAGGTTAGATTCCTTCCACACTCTATGCATCAAAACAAATTTCAGATAAATTAAAAAGGTAAATATAAAAAATAATTATAATGATTATTAAAAAATGAATATTTTGCATATAAAAGATGGCTAACAAGCAAAAAACTGGAGATGTTTTATCCATATAATGTTATATTAATATCCTGTATATAATAAATGAGTTCCTATAAAATTTTAAAAGTAAAAATGCATTTTACATGTGTATATATATATATAGCATTAAAACACACATATCAATAAATGAAATACATCATGTGATTTCAATTTCTTTGCCTATCAAATTAAGAAGGATGCAGGTAAACAAACATCTTCAAAAGCACTGCTGGTGGGTATTTCAATTAGTATAACCTATCTGGAAGGCATTTTGGTAACACGTACCAAAATAATTAAAGGATATATTCTTTTGAACTAAACAGTTCCACATAAACAAATCTATAATTTTCCAAGAAGGGTAAAGAAAAGGCCAAATATAATTGCCTTCCTCCCTCACACCCCAAGTGGGACCACCTTCATGCCACCTCCATCCAAAGAAAGTGCACTCAATTAACTGAGAAACCGTAGAGAGGGCAGAAACATTATTTGGAAAATGACATATAAAAGTAATGGTGTTCCCCTGCTATAATCCCTATATGCACACCAAATCTAGTTTTCACATTTTCTAAACAATACAATCACAATAATAGTTCCCATAGAATCAGAACCCCAAAACAAAAAAAATCTTTTTGATGTTTATTCTTTTAAAAAAGAAATAAAATTTAACATATTGATTTATATCTTAGATTTAGAATCAGCATTTGATACAAAAAAGTTTTGTAAAAGTGAAAAATCACAATCGAAAAAGATAACTTACCTCAGGGTAAAGATTGAACCTCTTTAATGTATTAATAACAAGGGGGTATTCAGTCAGCTTATCATTCATAATCATCCATACTCCATTCAAAAATGAGGGTGCTTCCACAATAGTCTTGAAGTAGGAATAATATAATCCCTAAAATAAGGATATGCTCTAGTTATAATAAGATGTACATAATCATTATGCCTCTCCTTAGCTTTAAAAATATTTAAAATACGCTGTTTTTAAATATACTGTTTTGAAAAGCAATCAAGCAAGGTGTAGCTACAATTAATTTCACAGGTTTTTAATCACTGATAAATTCTAAATTTGTAGAAAACTACATATTTTCATATAACCTTGTCTTAATTGAAATAACTGAACACAAGTAGCATCAAAAATAGTTTAAACATTTAAAAACATGATATAACTCAGCATACGTCATTCATCTAAGAAAATCCTATAACCCATAATAATGTGTTAGAAAAGGCTATCTTATGAATAGGTTAAATGGTTTATTATGAAACTAAAATGAACCACAAACCAAGAAATCTTCTCAGGCCAAAAATGCTCCCCTCTATTTGAATTCCCAAAATTACATCATCAGTCATTTTTTCCCTCCAAATATACATGCAAAATGCAAATGTGTTTAGAAGGCTATACACTGATGTATTATTACATATAAATTTCATTCAGGTGCTAACCAATTTTTAAACCATTTCCCCTCCTATCAAGTCAGCATAAGGTAAAAACCCCATGGGTCTGGGAATATGGGAGTGGGAGAGAGTGATCCTGTTTGAAAGATAATTTTTTAGTTTGACATGCTACATTGGGAAGATAGCAAGAGTGGAATAATACGTTAAGACAAAAACCAAGAAAGTACTGGAAGACTATGAGGGAGTATAAGTAGCAGTCTGAGAGAAGACAGATACACACAAGATAAATCTCCATCTTTTATGCAATTTTACCTAGAGCTGCCCTGTTGTTAGCCAGCACCATTAGCTGACAAACTCTAAACTGAATATCAGGCTCATAAATATGAAAGTGATACGTCTACCCAGATATTTACTGAAAAAAGAAAAAATACACTGATATTTTAGCTATTGTGTCACTATTTTAAAAATTATGTTTCCTACTTTACTGAGTTGAATAACGACCCCCAAAATTTCATGTCTACCAGAATCTGTGAATGGGACCTTATTTGAAAATAGGATCCCTACAGATGTAAGATGAGGTCACACTGAATTAAGGTGGACTCTACATCCAACACAACTGGTATCCTTATAAGAAAAGGAAAATTCAGACACAAAGACACAGACACACACAAAAAAGTCCACATAAAGATGGAGGCAGAAACTGTAGTGATGCATCAACAAGCCAAGGAATTGGCAGCAACCACCAGAAGATAGGAAGAGGAAAAGAAGAATCTCCTCTACAGCCTTCATTTCCCATTTCTAGCCACTGGAACTGTGAGAGAGTAAATTTCTGCTGGTTTAAGTCACCCAGTTTGTTGTACCTCATTGTGGCAGTCTGAGGAAACCATACCTATACCTTGTTTTGTAGGTTTGATTTATGAATCATGTAAGTATTTTATTTAATTATAAACAAAAAATTTTTAAAACCCTAAATATAAAAATAAAAATAAAAGAGCTAACTACTTAACAAGTTGGGAGAGGATTTCAAGTAACTTTAAGATATAGTAATATTACTATACATCCATAGTGGAATATATCCTAAGGTCGACATCAACTGCAAGAAAATCTTAAACTGTTTTCAGTAATCATATATTTAGTATTAACTTTGGTACTTTTATTCCTAACAAATAAGTAATTTGAAACCAAGATTAAAGATACAAATTTAATATAAAAGAGGTTAAAAAAACTATTCTAAATTTCAATTTTAAAATATGAATTCATTATTTATTTTCTCTTAAAAAAATTTGTTTCCCAACTATCTTTACTAAAAAGCTAGACACAATGTCCTGTGTAGTAGTAATGAGCATCTGCCTCTGAAAGGAATAGGGGATCCACAGAAATATGGCTGATGGCCAATCATGGAAGAAAATGTCTTCTAGTACTTGAAAGCAAAGAAGCTATGGAATACCAGTAAGGTCACCCCAAGGGCAAGCAGAGAGAACTACAAGTGTTTTTACTAGTTCAAGACAGAAAAGTTTATAAAATATGCTAAAATTCATCATATCATAATGATACTCCAAAAGAAGGTACTGATTGGTCACCACTAGAAGATGCTAGGAAACCTATTCATTTTTCTGAAAACTGGTAAATAAAATGAAAGAACCAAGCATTTTCCTATCTTTCCTCTATGAAGTATACTTCAGAGAGAAGTCATTGTTTCTTGTGGCAAAGTTAACATGTGCAGGGGAAAAAATGATAGATTAGATCATCACAATTAACTGACCTAGACTAATGGCTAGGCTATAGCGGAGGGAAAGGCATTACAATACCTAAACCCATTGCTCAATCTTAGCATCACAGAAAATGAGACAGACAGATACGGTGTGCCTCTTGATGTGATACAACAGGATGTGCACGGAACCATCTAGGAAGTATTCCTGCCAGAAAAATAGTCAAATCTTCAGCTATCAAAACCCGGACCCACCACTTTTCAGGACACTTGAGACAGAGGAACATAATAAGCAACACGAATTACTGTGGATGATAATTCTATAAGACAAATGACCTGGATTCTTCAACAAATAAATGGGCAAGAAAACAAAACCAAATTGGGAAGAGAAATGTATAGATTAAAAGACTTAAGATAAACATCAACTAAATGCAATGTGTAGACATTTTTGGATCCAGATTCAAACACACCAACTGTTAAAAAAAAAAAAAGCAATCGCTGGGCATGGTGGCTCAACCCTGGAATCGCTTTGGGAGGTAGAGGCAAGAGGACTGCCTGAGCCCAAGGTTTGAGACCAGTCTGGGCAACTTGGTGAGACCTCGTCTCTACAACAAATCAAAAAAATTAGCTGGGCATGGTGGTGTGTGCCTGTAGTTCCAGCTACTTAGAAGGCTGAGGCAGAAGGATTGCCTGAGCTCAACAAGTCGAGGCTGCGGTGGCCATGAGCATGCCACTGCACTTCAGTCTGGGTGACAGTGAGGCTCTGATTTAAAAAAAAAAACCAATCAGGTCATTTAAATACGGATTTTTTTAATGATATTACAAAATTGTAATTAATGGTTTTCAGATGTAACAATGGTACCGTGTTTAACAAATAAAAAGTCTTGTCTTTTGAGATTCTTATGAAAGTATGACATGATGAAATGATATACTGTTTGAGATTTCCTTTAAAAAGAGATGGGTAAGTGTGGGTGTAGATGAAGAAAAACTGGCTGTGTGCTGTGAGTTGTAGAAACTGTTGGGGGGTAGGAGGGAGTTATTTACTCTTTCTATTTTGGAACATCCTTCTGAAAATTTCCATGATAAATGTCTTAATTTTTTTAAATTCTTAAATCACTACAATAAAATACCACATAAAAACTAACCATTTCAGTGCGAAAAGCCATCTCTCTTTCCAATGTTGACAGGTGAGAAAAATGACGATCATTTTCAAAGAGGTGCGTTATATGACTCCTGGAAAAACAAAACAACAGAGCAACAGTGTTAAACCTTACATGAAGTACTATTTTTAAAGTAACTTTAAAAGCTAAAATAAAAGTATCTATAAATTTGCAGATAATTTTGTAATAAAACTCAAATACAATAGCATCAATATTTGTTTTCTATTCAGTGTATCTTACACTTCTATTTTTTAAAAAAATTTCTCTATAAAAAACACATTTAAATCAAATTTTTAAATTAAAATGAACCAGAATAATATTTTAGGTGAAGTACAGTAAAAGTATAAACTGTAAATATCATTGGTTTACCATTTCAGAAATATCTAATAAAATTCATATTTCTTCTCTCTGTCCAGAAGATTAAGAAAAAGTAATCTTCCTCTCAACATGAACACTATATTAATGTTAAATGGAGTTTCAAATATAGCCTCTTTAATAATGGATATCTTTTTATTAAAATATTATATTATTCTGACCATGATTTATCAATTAAACTATTTTTCCAACTATTGGTATACATGCTATATTCATCCTAATAATGCTGAAATGATTCCTTTAAATGTATGGGAAATAGCTTTGGTAAGTTATAAACATCTGCACAAAATACTGGGAGGAAGGGGGACAATCTTACCAGTGTAACACCGCTGCAAAGGCGGCTGGAAGAAAAAAGAAATTTAAATTACTATTTTAGCATAAAGAAATATTTTCATCTTACAGAAAAATATTTCAAAGATAATCATGTCAAATATTGAGATGTATAAATGTTAGACTCTTAGAAATTGGGGAAAGAATATTGATTCTTCAAAAGAAGCCCCAGGGCTATGCTTAAAATTCCAGTAGACTGGATCATAACAGAATTAAGCATATAGCTACAATTTTCTTTCACTCATTCATTCAACAAAATATATGAGGGCCTAATATTTACCAAACATTATACAAGAACCACTACATGGAAACTACCACTAGTAGAACTGAAGTAGAAATAGAATTTTAAAAAATTAAGGATAACTTAAAGAAGTATGGTGGCTTAGGGGTATAGGCTTGGGAGTAGAAAATAAAAAAGGGAACTACCACTTGTTACATATTGCTGTAATGTCCGAATTTTTACAATAAATCCTACTCTTGTGTTTAAACAAATTTTTAAAAACCAAGTAAAGAAGGAAGAAAAAAGAAAAAAGGAGAGAAAACAAACTAATAACAAAATCATACTCATATAAGAATCAATAGCTTGTTATCTATCCAAGTACAAAGAACATATTAAGATGAATCCAGAAAATACCATTCAATATTCTTTTATCACAAGATACATTTGATTGCAGGTTTCTGATTAAATAACTATTAAGAAATCAGTCTATGAAAATACTCTTAGAAATGAAAACCAAGCTGGGCATTGTGGTTCATGTCCTGAGTCCCAGCTACTCAAGAGGTTGAGACAAGAGTTCAGGAGGCCAGAAATACAAGGCTGCAGCACACCATGATTGTGCCTATGAATAGCTGCTGCACTCCAGCCTGGGTAACATAGTGAGACCCTGTCAAAAAAGGCAGGGGAGAAAGAAGGAAGGAAAGGGGGGAGGAATGGAGAAATGGAGGGATGGAAGAATAGAGGGACGGAGAGACAAAAGGAGAGAGGGAGGAAGGGACAGACTGACCAAGCAGCTCAGATCTTATTGCCTTAAAGTATTATTTATATATTTTTTTAATTTAAAAATATATTTTGCCTTGGAGATATGAATGGTTACAAAAGACAGAGTTACTATTGAGGTTACAAATATTAACATGGTTTATAATTTGAGTTTTTTAATGAGGTATGTTGATCTTCTAATTTTTTCTTTTTCCTGCTGACAAATCTACCGTTTGTAACTTGTGGTTTCTATCTTTAAAAATGTCATGCTCTGGGTGCACTTCAGCTACTTAGGAAGCTAAGGCAGGAGGATCACTTGAGGCCAGGAGTTCAAGACCACCCTGAGCAACACAGTGAGACACCTGTCTCTACAAAAAATAAACAATAAAAAAAGAATAGCTGAGTATGGTGGCACACGACTGTAGTCCCAGCTACTCAGGAGGCTGAGTTGGAAGGATTATTTGAGCCTAGGAGTTTAAGGCTACAATGAAACTTTGATTGCACCACTGCACTCTAGCCAGGGCAAAAGAGCAAGACCCTATCTCTAAAACAAAACAAACCTAAAAACAACAAAAACTTCTTCCCACCATAATAAAATCATTTTTCTCTCACTAAATGTAATTGACACCTTTATCATATTGGAGACTTGTCACACTTTTACTTTGGTAATTCCTTTGAGATTATAATTGAATTTTCATTTACAAATTAATATGGGAAAATCTATGTATTTACAATAGAATCTACATATTCATAAATATGATATATGCTGTCAATTATTCGAATTGATCTTTAGAAAATCCTACAGGTACTGTTAATACACACTTCTTACTAAGTTTGCCCTGGGAGTTTTACATTTTTCTTCTGCAAATATTCACTAAACATTTCTTTCAATATACGTTATGGAATATTAACATATTTATTTTTTTAAGAGTATTTACTTTGCAATATATTTATTTTTGGCTCACTTACTAAACTTAATTCATGCAGTTTTTTAGCTTACTGTCAATTCTCCATTTTAAATAATATTTACAAAGGACAGTCTTGCTCCTGATTTATAATTTTACTCTTAGCTTCTTCCTATTTGACAATAATAGTAAACTCCTAGAATACGAAATAATTCTGGTGAAAGAGGCCATCCTTGACTTCAGCTAACTTTACCAGCAATGCATTTCTCATTATGCCATTAAGAAGCTCTTTGACATTCACAATTCTGAAGTGCTAACTAGGATTTGTCAAGGTTGTCATCCCTCTATGTTCTTAAAATACTGAGATTTCTCAGAAGGGTGGGAGGTGCAAGATATCTTTGGTGCCCTCCTTTTATTGGTTCCCTTGAGCACTAGAATAGACAATAGACAAGGACAGTCTTTGGAGTTCCATATTACTGGTGTTTCCAGGGTCCATTCATAACCTGCCCAATGTTTTTAACTCCTTTGTTCATTTTTATTTAGTAATGATAATGATGATAACAACAAAGCACCTAACACCTAAATGTTTTTACACACTCAGAACTTAATATGTGCTTTACTTGCAGTAGGCTCAATAATCCTCACAACTATTCTATGGAGCATGTACAAATAGCTCTCCAGTATACAGTCTAGAAACTGAGGCACAGAGTAGTTAAGTAACTTGAACAAGAACACACAGTAGGTAAAAAGGGTAAGAGAGACTAGACTCAGTAATTCTGACCTGCACAGCATGGCTTCTGTAGAAGAGGACAGAAGAGACAAAACAAAGGCCTAGGCCTCCTACCCTAAAGTACTCCTATTTCTTCTTCCTCTTTCTTTTAATTTTAAAGATAAAAGAACAAAAAAAGTTGCAAGTCATCTGATGATATAGGCAGTATAAGTTGTTAATTTTTATATAAAATTTAAAAATTATAATATTACATATATTAATATATTAAAATATATATTATTAATGTCATTGGAAATGAACATCTTATTAAAGCAAATACTACTTGTAAGTATACAATTTACCAATAAAGACATAAAATGACAAAAACTGCTAAAGGCACCCCTAAAGAGCTTCTCTTGCCTTCCTGCCTACAGAAAAGAATATTCTAAATGATTTTCTCTAAGTTTATTCCAGTGATTATCAATCCTGTCTATATCTTTTTGGGAGTGTAACAAAATTGATAATCTATTTTTTTCTACTTTAACACATGCAAATTTTTTGCATTCCAAGGAACTGCAGTAAATATAGCTTCAAAAAAATCAGAATATAAAAAACACAAATTTCCAAAAAAAAAAAAAAAAATCAAAACCTATTGTATAAGAGGTGTTCAAGTAAAGAAAGATTGCTTTGTGATCTAATTCAAAGCATCGCAATCCTTATGGCTGAGAATTCTGTAAGACTCTTCCAATTTTGCTGGAAGCACAGAAATTGCCTACACTCTAAAACAAAATTAGACATTCCAGGATGTGGCATTAACTCTTTCAGATTAAAGAAATTTTGTACCAGATTATATGTCACGTTATATCAATTTTCAGTCTTATGGAACCTGAACGAACTCTTTACTGAAAATAATTCTTCTCCTGTTATTAGAATCTTGTTTAAACAGATTGGAACTCCCCAAGGGGTAGAAATAATATTTTACCAAAGTTTACTACAGTACTTATTAGCATGAAGCTGAGCACATGCAAGTATTTGCTGAATTAATGCATAAAGCTTGATATAATTAAGGCAGATACGAGAGCAACAAAAATCGTGTCCACATAATATACCTAAATTGAATATATTTTAATAGACACATAATCATCTTTTCCACAAATGCAGTTGCCTATTTACTTTGTGCAAAGTAGATATGTCGTCTATAGGTAGTCAGCTGTCTAAGCCTGCAGATTTCTGGGCCCATGAGCACTTTCCTTCCTGGGTCCTGCTCTGGGGCTCCCAGTCTAAGAAATGGGAATGGGTTGGGGTGCAGGACTGCGTTGGAGTGTGGGGCTGGTGCTCCCTGTGGTAAGGTTTCCACCAGGACCCTGGCCCTAGCACACACTTACCCTGTTGCCCCTTGTTCCAGCCACAGCTCCCAAACCAGTGGAGGCCACTGTCCTTTGCAGTAAGTCCAGGGTCCTGGGCACGTGGGAATGGGAAGTCTCCTGCCCCCCACCTCCAAGTCTGGCCCGCAGCAAAAAGGCAGGAGGGAGGGACAAAAAAATGAGATAGAGGGTTTTTCCCTGCCAGTCCTCAAAGCCCTCAAATCTTATTCCCCTTCTGAATGCACCCCAGGTCCTGCCAGCTCTTTCTTCCTCCCACTCCCAGTCACCCACCAGAGTAGCACCACTCAGGTGTCCTGGATCCTTCCTAGATTCCTCCCTGAGGAATGCTGAAAAGCAGAATCTTGGGATCTGCATTCTTAAGATTCCTCAACTAAGTCTACAGCACACAAAAGTTTGAGACCCACTGTTCTTTCTCTGTCTCCTCCCCAAGGTGTGAGGGCACCAAGGAGCCAGCATGGGCTTCTCTGGGTACCCCTCTATGGTAACCTGCAGGCTGCTCTCCTACAACTGTACTAGCCAGATGTGCTCCTGACCACAAATAAGGTCTCCTTGTCCACGTTACATTTGTTCTCTCATATGTGTACTTCCTAACTAGTATTTGAATTAATTCAAAAGCACCTTCACAAATGCTTGATTTTCACAACAATTTATTCTTATTTTACAAATAAAAAATTGAGCCTCAAAGAGGTCATTTCCCCCAAAGACACACAACTGGTAAATGTCAAGAACTAACTGAACCCAGATGTTCTCATTCCAACCTTGAGTTTCCTTCTACTGTGACAGAGCTATCTCCTTGCTCATTTGTGGGTATTTGATGGCCTATCTCATAAATATTTATATGAAGAAATATAGTCTAAACAAAGTCCAAAATCATATGCAAAAGTTGAAAATACAACTTATTCCAAAATTGGGGTCAATTTGTGTTTAAAGCATCCTGAAGACTTTTGGCTTCAGTAACCCTCAAGTGACAAAATGACATGCAAAGAGGTTAAGAACACACCTTAAATCAATCTGGACAAAGTTTTTAAGTCAACCTTGACAAGTTCTATATCCAAATATCCTTCCAGATATTACCAACCATTTCTTAACTATTCTAAAGATCCAGTCTGTGTTTTAGCTTCCTTCCAGAAGCTGAAGTCATCAGTATTGGTCTTCCTGTACCACAAGAACAATCCATCCTGAGGGCTGAAGTCAATTTCTAAGCGTACAGATCTAAGCACCTCACCCCTTGCTTGACTTCCCTTTGCTCATACTTTGAAGCCCACACTCTGGCCTAGTTCCAGTCAATAGCATCACACACACCTCATTCTGGATGCACCAGGCAACAATCCCCTAAAGCCCAAGTGTTTTAAAGATCCTGTGCCTTTGTTTCTGCCTGAAAAATTCATAATTCACCCTTTAAAGTCAAAAAAATTCAAATGTGGCATTTTGTGCCGCTTGTCCTGCTATCCTAGCTACAATACCTCTATTATAGCTCCTGCACAGCTAATCACACACACGCCAGTTTCCTCTGCTAGCATACAAGGGTCTGAAGGCTGAGCCTGAGTGTAATTCATCTTCATACTACCTAGTATCATGCCTGGCACCTCACTGGGTTAAGCTATTAATAGAATGTACTCAATTAAATAAAAACCTAAGCATATAAAGACAACATCTCAATGTTCCAAATTATTTGAAGGGTTCCCATTGCATGAAGGTAAGTAAATATATACATATATACATATATATATACACACACACTTGTATACAATAAGATTATAGTAACTAGAAACAAACCAATCTCAATGTCCGTGTAGTATACTAACAAATGAAAAGACATTTTAGGACCCAGTTTGAGAAAGAAAAAACAGTCACATATACTACAAGCTCAGCTCCTTCCTCACCTTTCTAGTGAGGTCTATGAATGCTTCAAAGCCAGCAATTATCTAAATGCCTATTAGATGCACAACTTATTTTCCTATAAATAAAGAACATTAAAGAAATATTAGCCAATATATTTGCCCTTAAAGATAAAATCTTTGAGAGATAAGATTTATATACGTGAAATAACGAGAGAAAACATTAAGCACTGAAGCAGATGACACAAAGTCTAAGAACTGTAAGAGATCTGAGAAGGCAGATCAGTAATCATCTTCTTAGGGCATAGTTGATTAAGATGGGATCATGTAGGTGCAGGGGAAGGAGCTTCAATACACAGATACAATTTAGGTGGGGATTTATGGCGGATAGTCAGAAAAGACAAATACAATATAGCTGAATGTGGACTGACTTCTAACACAATAAAAGAATTCTCATCGTTAATGCCAAAGGTATGGAACGCAAATAACAATGATGACATTAGTGTGATAATATTTATGAAGGGTCCATTCATTATAATATTTAAATTGTATCAGGCTCCATGAACACCAGAAGAGAGGTTTGGCCAGAGCTTTCCAACTAGTGGGTCCAGGAGAGCCAAGAATAAGACACTCAGTGTCCCTGGAGCCAATAACCTCTTAGCCTTGAAGAGACCATCCATTTACCCCACCGTGACACACAAATATTACCATTTTATTTGTGTGCCATGATGTGGAAGGGTGGGAAGCACTGAGCTAGTTTCAGAGAGAACATCATAATGCAGCAAGAGAGCCACAGTGGTCCAAACTGGTACTGCATTAGAATCACTGGTGACACCAAATAAAAATAGAGATACTTATATATTAATTCAAGACCCCTAAAACTGAAACTCCACAATTTTTTTAATTCACACGTGATTCTGATGTACAGTCAATGTCGATTATCATTGGTACAAAAAATGATGGAGCAAAATCTAGGTAGTTGTTCACAAAATTTAAGGTAAGAATCGGCTCCTTGCTACCTCAAGAGTCCTTGAGACTAGTAGTAATTTTATCACCTGGGAATTAATTGGAAATGCAGAATCTCAGGTCCCATCCCCAACCTCTGGACTCTCAATCTCCATTTAACAAGACCTCTAAGGTGATCATAAACACTTCAAAGGGCAACACCTGAACAACAGCACATTCGAATTTAATTACCTGGGAGCTTTCCACATTGGTAGGTCTGCCATTAGAGATGATTCTAATGTGCCACCAGGAAGAACTGACCTGGGAAGAACACTCAGGAATGCTGATCCGGCAAGAGCATGTCAAGTGGGCATTTCCTGGGCCCCCACTCAGACATTCTGATTCAACAGATCTCACTTAGGGCTTGAACATCTATAATTTATACAAACCCACGGATTTTTTTATACAGTCCAAATGCTGAGAAGCAGTGCCATTATGTCAGGGAGTTCAATGAGAAGAATACGGCAAAAATACTGGTGTGAGATGAGGAAATCTGGAGAGTAGTGATGAAGTGGGCTTTATTAGGAATGGGAAAATACAATATTTTAAGTACAACTCAGTGGTGGTTTTATTGTTGTTTTCTAGATTCCTAAAAAAATTTTAATTGACAAAGTATATATATTTATGGTGTACAACATAATGATCTGAGATATATATATGTATGTATATATACATGAATGGTTAAATTAAGAACATGTGCATTACCTCCCATAGCTATTTTTATGTGATGAGAACACTTAAAATGCACTCTCTTAGTAATTTTCAAATATACTTTGTTATTAACTAGTCACCATGTTGTACAACAAATCTCTTGAACTTATTCTTCCTGTCTAAATGAAATTTTGTATCCTTTGGCAAATATCTCCCCTAATCCATCCCCTCCGTCCTCAGGTCCTGCCAACTACCATTCTATTCTGTTTCTATGAGCTTGACTTTTTTAGATTCCACATACAAGTGAGCTCATGTGGTATTTGCTTTTCTGTGCCTGGCTTATCTCACTTAACACAATATTCTCTAGGTTTATCCATGTATTGCAAATAACATAATTTCCTTCTTTTTAAAGACTAAATAGTATTCCATTGTGTACATAGATGCCACATTTTCTTTATTCACTCATTCATCCATGGACTTTTAGGTTGATCCACATGTTGGCTATGCAGATCTTCAACATCTGCTAGGTCATAG
Organism: Tarsius wallacei; assembly: GCA_963574415.1. Classification (NCBI taxonomy): domain Eukaryota; kingdom Metazoa; phylum Chordata; class Mammalia; order Primates; family Tarsiidae; genus Tarsius; species Tarsius wallacei. The sequence continues at coordinate 32,998 of CAUYQG010000697.1, forward strand.
GGCACTGTGTAGGGACTGGGGATATCTCTGATATAGTGATTTCATTTCCTTTGAATATACTCATATCCTTTGAATACCCAAAAGTAGGAATGCTCAATCATATGGGGCAGTCTATTTTTAATGTTTTGAGGAACCACCATATGTTTTCCACAATGGCTGTACTAATTTACATTCCTACCAACAGTATGCAAGGTTCTTGTTTCTCCATATTTTTGCCAATGCTTTTTATCTTTCATCATTTTATAACAGCCATTTTAATCGGTATGAGGTAATGCAGGACCAGAGATTAGAAGGGACCACTAAGAGCTTGGTTTTGGACCTGTTCGATTTGAAGTGCCTTTTTGACATTTGAATGGAACTCTCGAGTAGGTAGTTGGTTTTATGAATCTTGAACTTAGGAAAGAATTATGAGATGGAAGTTTAGAATCGTCAGTGATAAATGAACATGTATGTAAAGCTATGAACTCATCTATAGGGAGAATGTCCACAGAGAGAAGTGATCTGGGTATACCGAACTTTAGAGGAAATGACGATAAACCTACAAAAGAGACTGAGAAGATGCAGATGAACCAAAGATTCTCAGTCAGGGAACATTTGGCAACATTGGGGGACACAAATGAATACCAGAGGTGCTCCTGGCATGGCATCCAGGGAAGCTGCTCAGTGTCCTACAGTGCACAGGACAGACCCACCTCCCCCAACAGAGAATGAGCCAACCCAAATGTCAACAGTGCCAAGGCTGAGGAACCCTGAGGTAAGTCAAGAAGAGTGTGTGTTCCAGGAGTCCAAGCAAAGAGGGCAACTCAACAAGGGCTGAGGAATTAACTGTGGCCAAAACTGCTGACATGGGTAGCTTCTACTTTTACTTCCAGTTTACAAAGGAAGAAACAGGCATTGTAAAGGGAAGTCATTTGCCCACATCAACTCAACCAGGAAGTCTGGTTCTAGCACCCACACATTAAACCAGGCTTTTTCTATGTTCAATATGCTTAGAAATCACTGGGGGCACTTGAAAAAAATGCAGATTTGGGAAAGAGGAAATATACATTCAAAAGATACTCTGAAGGAAAAATTGGCAAAATTTGATAGCTGAAAATAAGAATTAAGAAAGGGAATTAAAATTCAAACTCTTTTTACTTTCCTTGGTAAGAAAGTCATTCTTAAAAATGTTCCTTAGGTTTTACATGACTTTAAGTTATTCAATCTCTCAGTCTCATTTTTGCCAAGTATAAAGTGAGGGTTTTTTCCTTGTTTATCTCTATTCCTAGCATTTAATGACCTTGAATAGCTATCTACAACTATTACCAATAACATGTTAGACTTCATACTCTCAAGGCGACAGCTCAGCTATTTTCTATGCGGGTGGGGGAAGGGTAAAGGGAAAGGACTAGAATTACTTTTTGGAGGGTGGGCCCCTTGTAATACAGGCTTCCCCGCTAGTTAAGTGTTCTAGGAACCCACCAGCATCAGTGTACCAGTTAGCATTGTTGTGAAAGGCTGTTTGGCTTCAGTGACATTTTGGGGGAGGTGACTCATTCAACCCATTTGCCCATTTCATGACTGGTGATTTACCAGTGTACCTGCCCACGCTGCACTGAATGTTCAGCAGCTGTTGACCAAAAACAGCATGACCACTGTACGCCACCCTCTCTATTCACCCAATCTCACTTCAAGCAACTTCTTTCTTTTGTTTGTTTCCCAGATGAAAAAAGTTCTCAAAGGGAAATATTTTGCTGATATGGAAGAAGTGAAACAAAGAAAGGCAGAAGTACTAAAAGGCATCAACATTGATGAGTTCAGAAACTGTCTTGAGCAGTGGAAAAAGCATGTCGATAGGTATATTGCATCAAACAAAGAGGACTTTAAAGGTGACTGAGGTTTACACATGTAAGAATTAATACACATTTTTGTACAAATAAATTCTGGGGTATTTGGGGGGGGCCCTCCTGTATTTCCTGTTTCGTTTTGATTTCCCTGCTCCCCAAACTACAAAGCTTTGGTAGGATGGCCCTTGTAATTTATTTTCCATTTTGAATAGGGAAAAAATTGTATTTTGAATAAGAAAAGAAATTCAATTTATCAGCAGAGATACTGAGTTTCAAAGTGAGAAGAAGGATTGCTTTTAAAATTTAGTCATAATTTGAAGACTATTGCTCCTAGTAAGATCTAGAATTCGCAGTCATCTACATGATGATGGTTTTAAGGATGACTAGTTAATCTGAATCTCCTCCATATATCTGGCATTGAGCAAAACTGTGCTTTTTAGTAGTTAAAAAATTAGAAAACTCTTAACTGTAATAATAATGTCTAACATCTGTTTATCAGGGTACAGAGCCCCTTCACATATTAAGCAAAAATGATTCAGAAGTTCCTTTGAGACAGATATAGCTCTTACTTTTCTATGTGGCCCAAGGTCACATGACTGGGATGGAGCAAGATCTGGGTTTCTCTGACTCTAAGTTCAGACATGAAAATATTAAGAACATTCAACCAAAAGGATGTGCTGGCACACAGGAGAATATGCCTTAGAAATCCCCAAAATGTCAAGGACAAAACAGCTTAAAGTTAACACAGCATATGAAAACAGTAGGGAATGGAAACTATGTATCACAACTCCAAACAGAATATAATTATGCTTCTAAACAGAAAAATATACAAATGTACTTTCACATATTTTAAATATTTATATATGTACAGATATTAAAGGAGGCAATACTTAATACAACAATTATCCAACACTGTTTTAAAGACAATGTCTAACTTCCCTTAAAAGTCTTATCCTCACATAAGTACAAGTATTTTTCAATCAAATAGTAAGCTACGTTAATACTTTCCATAAAGTAACTTTCTCCTTATTGAAAACAAAAACAGCAATGCATTTCAATGTTTAAAGAACAAGTAGCTAGATAAGATATACAACCAAAAAAATATGCTAACTCACAAAATGCCTCTGAGGAAATATAGAGAAGCTGCAAAAGTTTAGAAAATCTAATGAGAAAACTAGAGGAAGAAGAGAACCCCACCCTCATCCCACTCCCCTCTTCACACACATACAAACACAATATGCATCAGGAAGAGATTTTAACAGTTCTTTGACTGATAAACTATTATAATCTTAAAAAATGGGTTCTCCTAATTCACAAATTGCCCTTGGATATCACTCATATCTTGTCTGTCCTTTAATTTGGTGATTAAGAAAACTGTGACACCATTTTTACTATTTTATCCTTTTTTTAATACCATTGTCCAACAACTAACCAACAAAATTTTAAAAATCAGAACTTAATCGTTTTTAAAAAAATAATTATGCAAAGACAAAATGGAGACTGAAAAATTAACTTTAATCTGACAAGTTAATTTTATATGGATTATGAAAACCAGAATAATTCCCCAAATGAGCAGAAGCCAATAAAGTAGTGCTCTTACTAAAGAGCTATCCAGTCTTAGGACATATATGAGGTCATCTTCCCATTAATGTATCTTTGTCAGTTACCTTAGACTTTAGTTCTGAAACCAACAATGTGACAGAATGTAGTTAACAAAGCCAAGAGACCTTAAATCCAATCCCAAACTTCACCTACTGAATTCAGTAATAATATTAGGCCATTCACCTGGCCCTACTTTAGTTTCCTCACTGGGAAAAATCTAGGAGGTAACCTCTAAATTCTAGATTTTTATGAAATTCCCATGGAGATCAAAGATTTTTTAAAAGTGTGAGAAATAAACTCATAAAAAAATGAAAAAAAAACTTTTAAACACAGTGGAAAACAGTAGCACTATGCTAGTTACATAAGTACTTTATGATTAGTTCTTAAATCTGCAGAAAAAGATTCTGACATTTGACAGCTGTGGCTCTGAAGGGCTATATTATAAAACAGTGATTACAGTTAGCAAATAGGAAAATGCAGTGCAGAGCAGTAGCACTTTAGGCAAATTTGAGCTAGTATAAAATATGAATAAAGCTTCATTCTTCTCAATTACAACAATCTTTCAAATTAAAAATCAGTTTAGAGAGCAAGTTTTCTAAAGTAATGGGTCAACTGATTGATAAACTATGATTACAATATAGTTGGTACTGGCTTTGGGAAGCCGAGGTGAGTGGACTGCCTGAGCCCACGGGTTTAAGACCCGCCCAGGCAACTTAGTGAGACCTCCTCTCTACAATAAATCAAAAATTAGCTGAGCGTAGTAGCATGCACCTATAGTTCTGGCTACTTGGAAGGCTGAGACGGAAGGATCACCGGAGCCCAGTAGGTCGAGGCTGCGGTGGCCGGGAGCGTGCCACTGCACTCCAGACTGGGTGACAGAGTGAGACTCCAACTCAAAAAAAAAAAAAAAAAAAAAACCAATATAGTTGGTACTACTGTAATCCAGGAGATAAAAATCACATCCATCCTTGGTCAGTATATGAACTATACAATAACTTCTGTAAGTGACTTTGGTGACAGCTATGCTATTATGTTAATATTTGTTGCTATAATAAGTTAAAGTTATAAAATGCCATCTATGCATTAATTGTGTAATGCCGATGGTGTTGAAAAACACACCTGATAATCAGCAACTCTGTTAGAAAGTTAAACATGAAGATATATGAGCTATTCCTTAAAAAGCCCTCAGGAAAAAAATAGTAATAGTACTAATAAAAAGCAATATTAAAGCACAAAAATGTACTACAACAGTTGTAGATTTATATATTCTGAAAATAATCTCTTCCACTTATAAAATGTATTTCTATTCAATGATTCCTGATTGAATTATGAAAGGTCATCCATGAAGACCTGATATCACATGAAACGGGACTGCCCTTTATGGGATTAAACAACAGCATAAAGGTCTGGACCTAGAAATAGATGTAATTTTTACTAACTTTGATGATTAGTAACAATTAAAACTAAGTGGTTATAATAATAGGTAAAGAAAATTATCAGACTCTTCCACTAGAAGAGTGATTTTCCAAGGGTTTGGATAATGTACAAGCTGATGGCAAAAGATGAAGTAAACAAAACAGGAATTAAAGATTAAACATACAAATAGTAAAGTCTAAAACTACCCCACTTGGAACTATGTACACAGGCTTATAGTCTCTATGATGATGTAAACACAATTAGGCCTTCATATCTGTGGGTTCCACACCTATGGATTCAACCAAGCTCAGGTTGAAAATATTCAGGAAAAAAAAAATGCATCTGTTACTTAACACTTATAGACTTTTTTCTTGTCATTATTCCCTAATCGATACAGCTTAATGATTTGCATAACATTTACATTGTATTAGGTATTCTACATAATCTAGAGATGATTTAAAGTATCCAGGAAAATGTGTGTAGGTTATATGCAAATACTATTACATTTTTTATCAGGGACTTGAGTATCTGTAGATTTTGGTATCACAGGGAAGTCCTTGAACCAATCTCCCAGGGATACTGAGGGACAACTGTATCTCATTAACATAAACATTAAGAAACACTAATACAACTAACTTACTCATTAAGTGACATTAATAAGTGTTAAAAATATATGATATCCATTGTTTGAATTTTGGCAACATCCAAATACACACAAACACACACACACGCATGTGCATATATATTACATATATATATATATATACACACAATAAAAATTTATGTCTTCAGTATTGATGTCATATTATTGGTCAAATATCAATTACCAATGAATAAGATATCCTTATATTTACGCAGACTAAATTCATCACATTTGTTATTGGAGTGCTCATGAGCATCACATATTCAGAAACCTTCTAACTATATCTTTTAATACTAAAATATGTTTAGGTGATTATAAATATTCTTTAGAGCTAACCAGAAGTCTATTTTAGAAAGAAAAAACATTAAAGAAATTCTTTAAAATCCCCAATCCCCATCCCACTCATTGGCTTTCCAGGGAACTGTATTGGCATGATATCTATGAATTTACATAAACACACCTCACAGCAGGTGTTCAGTTGTGTCTAAGTGTTTGTTTGAAAGCAAGCACACATCTGTCCAGAGGTCCCTGCATCTCAAGCTTTTCTTGTCCCTTATACTGTCCTCAATATGCTCTCTTTCCACTTACTCCTGTTTCTCAAAGTGTAATTCCTCTATTCCTTATTTCCCCTGAAAAAGGAAGAAACAAGAAAGCTACCATTCATTGAGCACAAAATGTTTAGTTTCCTCAAAACTGTATTGCTCTGGATCCCAGGCTGGAATGTTGTGGTAAGATCATAGCTCACTGAAGCCTCCAACTCCTAGCTCAAGCAATCCTCCCACCTTAGCCTTCTGAGCAGCTGGAACTTCAGGTGTGTACCACCATACCTGGCTTTTTTCTTTTGTTTGTTTTTAGTAAAGATGGAGTATTGCTATGTTGCCCAGACTGATCTCAAACTCCTGCTAGCACTCTCCTCACCAGTTTCTCTGCTTCTGTTATTGTACTGCCACAACCCATTTTCCCAAAAGCAGATTTCTCAAAGTAAAAATTTAATCAGGTCACTCTCCTGTTCAACACTCTTTAAGGGCTTCCTGTTGCACTAGGAATAAAACCCAAGCTCCTTATCAAGATCCAGCCGATGGCTGTCTCATCTTGATGTGCCACTACCCTCTCTTCTACCAATACGCTACGCTCTCTCCTCCCATAGCACATGCTGTTCACAATATTCTTTCTCTCTTCCTCTATACAGCTAATATCTTTTCTTTCTACAGGCATTAGGGTTTAAAGCTACCTCCCCAGAGGCCCTTCCTGGCCCTATTTAAAGTGGGCATTTCCTATTTGTCTTTTTTTTTTTTTTCCTATCTCAGCTTGTTTCTTTCCTCCAATTCACTTTCTTACAATGTGCAATTATTTCCATCTACCACCCTCCCCAAGAATGTAAGATCTATGAAGGAAGGGGCTACAGAGTCTCATTCTCCATTTTATCCCTCAACAATTAGCACCTGGCATAGTAGGCATTCAATAATTGGTGAATGTGACTGAGTTTACTGTACTACTTTTCATATCTCATTTATCCTTTACCATAACCAGACAAGGCATTTGTATCCCCATTTTAAAGATGAGGCAACTAAAAGTGAGAAATGTTAAAAGAGTGTAGAACAGTTTGAGGGTAGAAACTGGATTCAATAGCAGGTCGGTATGGAAATGCCTGTGCTACTTCCACTGCACCACAGTACTCCACCCATCCCAGTTTCCAACACCCACACTAAACGTTCTGCCTCCAGTTTCCTACCCTTTCTGCCCCTAAGAAGTCACAAGTGTTTCCTGATCTATGAGTTTCAAGGCTCTTAGAAGTAGGAGATAATAAAAGCAGTACTTCTAAATGTGGCGATTTTACCTCCCAGGGTACACTGGCCAATATTCAGAGATATTTTTGTTGTAACTACTGGGGAGGTAATACTGGCATCTAGTGGGTAGAGGCCAGGGGTGCTACTAAAACATTCTGCCACCCACAGGACAGTTACCCACAACAAAAACATTATCCTACCCAAAATGTCCTAATGCTGAGGTCTCGAAGGTCTGCCAGGAAAGAACCAGGTTAGAGCAGGGGTACAGTTGCCACTCACCACAGGAACCAGGCAGGCAAGTGCAATGAGTTAAGCAGAACTGATATGAGAGGGAAGATGCAGTTTTTATCATCTATCTTTTCCATACCTTTTAAAAATAGTTCATTTATAATTGGCATCTTACATTAGAGTCTGTCACCACAGACATGCTTTGTTTGCGTGTTTAACATGTATATTTTTCACTTCTACAAAGCACCCTTTCCATCTTCCCTTAAAACATGGAGCCTTCTCCAGCTACCCTTTGTCTTCCTCCTTTTGATAAGGGATATGAGTACAAAGAAAAAATGTCACTCTTCTCTAAACTCTAATTAAAATATCTGCCAAACCAGATGATAAGTGGCAACTGACAGTCCCAGTTTGGGGAAAACAATAGAGACTGGGGGAAGTGGCAAAGTAGACTGTCCCTGTTGTGTGCTCATTTAAGGAGGGGAGGGGAATCACATAGTACAGCAGATTGCTGCCACGATGCTCAGTGATGCCAGATAGTCTGCTGTTAAAGAGAGGTAGGATATTACACGTTTAAAACTACTGATGCTTTCCTCCACCACCACAGCTGCCACCACTGCCACCACCATCCCCATGCCAGAGTCAGATTTAATTGGCCTATGTGTGGCTTGGAGAGGAAGATGTGTTAAGTTTCCAGGTGACTGCTGAATACAGCTAAGATTGAGAAGCACTGGTCTAGTCCAGGTCTCTCATTTCACATGTGCACAAACGGAGGCTCAGAAAACTATATGCACTAGTATAAAACAGGTACGGAATTAAAAAACAGTCCTTTAGCCGGGCTCGGTGGCTCAGCCTGTAATCCCGCGTCTTGGGAGGCTGAGGTGAGTGGATTGCCTGAGCCCACAGGTTCGAGACCCGCCTGGGCAACTTGGTGAGACCGCATCTCTACAATAAATCAAAAAATTAGCCGGGTGTGGTAGCGCGCGCCTGTAGTTCCGGTTACTTGGAAGGCTGAGGCGGAAGGATGGCCAAAGCCCAGCTGGTCGAGGCTGCGGTGGCCGAGAGTAGCCACTGCACTCCAGTCTGGGTGACAGAGTAAGACTCCAACTCAAAAAAACAAAAACAAAAACAGTCCTTGTAAGGCAGTGTTTCCAAGATATAGCAGGTTCTAACACCGGATAATGAAATCAGCTTAATGATTTATCAACATTTTTTTAAAGGGATAGAACAAAAAAAAGAACGTTTACAGGGTTAAATATTGTTACATGAAACTTTTGTTTTAAATATATGTACATGCTGCTGGTTAGTCTCCAAATCCTCCTCCTTCTCGACCTTGCTCCCAGTTCCCAGTTTCCAGCTCCAGGAGGCTGACCCCACAGAGTTTCAGCTGTGCCCCTTGCTTATGGGTTTCCAGTATGTTCAGCCAGTGAGAGGCACTAGAGGGAAGTCACAGAATATGAGGAGAGTGTTTGGGATGGTTCTTCCTGGGTGACATTGCTCCCATAGCACAGCTCTCACTGGGTGCAGTTCCTGATAAAGCCTGCTTCCCCTTCAGGCCCAGAAGTGGTAACACCTTCTCATTACTGACAGTCCTTGAATGCTGATTCAGTATCCTTTGTGGGTACCTTAAACCTGTTCACACTACTAAAAGCAGTCGGTTGATTAAATCAATTTCCTGCTGGAACACTGACATACGTATACAGATCAACAGACATATACATACAAATACAGATCAACAGACATATGCATATATGTACTGAGTTGCATTTTCAGAAATGAGAGCAGGTTTAATGTAAAATACATTCCTTAACAATGTGAGCTGTGGTCAGAAAGTTTGAGATACATTATCAAGGTTCTTACTATACCACTGCCTCCTCTGGCTGATACAGGGAGCTATTGGGTTGAAACATTTAAAAATAAACATTTCAAGAACCCTCTTTACAAATGTTACCATTAAATAAGTAGTACATAATGTCCAAAAGTGAGCAAAACCCATATTTATTAAAACTGACTTTTTACAGTGCTTAACACTGCCCAGCTGTGGAAAGAGCCATCTTGGTAGGTAGCTAATTCCTTATCAGTGCTTGGCACATATGGAGTTTCTAACTCTTAAAAATGTGTGCCTCTATCATGGAGCTTCAAGTATAAAAATTTCTCTCTAAATAGAAATGAAATCGTTTTTAACTAGTTTAGTATTTAGTTTTTGTTGTAATTTATCTTTTTGTGGTCATTTACAAATTAATTCTTGACGAATAAAAGAATATGCAATGCTTCTCAATATGGAAGACCAAAGAGCTATTTAAAGTCCCACAGTAAAGTATTGTACAATGTCAGCTCAACTCTCACTCATTCTGGAAGGGGGAAGAAAATAAGAAATGAGGCAGCCTTCAAAAACATCTAAACTGTGCTCCCCTCTGCGGGATCTGAGTGGCTTTTTGATGCTTTGGCAGTGAATGATAGTGGGAAAGAAATAGGTCTGACGTCAGTCTCTGAGGGTACAGAACCACAGAAAGAACCAACCATCCCAGGTCCAAGCATTCAGCAGAATCATCATTCAAGGAGTCCTGTGGCCTCATGCAGATGCTGACAAGGACAGAAAGACTCTAGACCTGGTCTGTTCATCCAGCCTCCACATGGCTGAACCACTGTCCAGGACACACCCAAGAATATGGCCTACCACATTCACTGCACCTCCTTTCAATACCCAAAGGGGAGAGTCAAGCAAAGTGCTATACTGTTAACAAGAAACTGTATTTAGTTATATGACTAAATTCAAATATAAGTCATCCATCCATCCAAAGAGGGGTCAATTATAAGAAAATCTGCAAAAAAATGCCAATAGATTGTACATCATCATTCTAAGATTTGTTATTGCAACCTCCTTAGCCATTCAATAAAAATGTATCTTCATTCTGTCACCAGTTCCCAGATCAGTATTAGACATTTGTTTTTATAATAGCAACTACAATTATTTGTCAAATACTCTAAACACAAAGCACCTTCCTATGTACCACCCACCCATTTTAGTGATGCTCCTCAAAATATCCCTGTGGAGTAAATTTGGCATGTGATAACCTCACCTAGCAGAAAAGGAAAGATTCACAAAGGAAGTAACTTGAAACAAAACAAACTGAACCGCCGTGCACGGACCTGAAGGCTCTGCCTCATCCACTGTATCATGCTGCCTCCCCAAGGTGAACTTACCTAACCTGCACACTAAGCCCGCTTTTCAAGCTCACTACTGAAGAAAAGGGGGGGGGGGGAGAAGAATGTGCTGAAAAAACAAAACAAAACAAAACTTAATTTTTCTAGGCTTGACTCTAAATTGGAAAAAGAAAAGAAAAGAAAACCCTAATGACAACCTTCCTGAGCCCATTAAGACACACGCACAGAGATGACTGGCTTCTTATGATTGCGTGATCTCAGGGGAAGCCCATTTGCTGTGTTCTGCTCCTCGACCTATACGGAACCCAAAACTCTTGGCTAAGGAAACTCTGGGTCACTAAGGGAATTTGAAAATATAGTAAGGGATAAATCACCCAGTAGTTAAATAATTCAGTAGCCAAAGCCCATTATGGCATCTAGGAAAGGCAGTGTTATAGCATTTCAATAGCTGATCTATAAAAAAAAAAAAAATCAGGCCTATTATCCAAACTGCTATATAACTTGCCTTCTCGAAATGTCAATCAGGAAACAACCGAAACCCCGAAGTCCGTCCACAACACGTGAATGCTTCAACTTTATTCTCCGCCGCCCATCGTTACACATTATCCCTTTAGTGCAGGGCAGAGGGAGGGGAAGAGAGTCCTCCTCGCCTAACGTCCCCAGGCCAGCAGGGTGGGTTCCGTAAGGCTCGGGCGCCCCAAACCCAGCACAACCTGGAGAGTGACGTGTCGACAGGAATCTCAAATAAAGTGCCACCGGCGGCGTTGGCGGCCAAGAAGAAAAAGGCACGCTACAATTTAATTATAAGTTTGAGCAACTCTCCAGGACCGGGAGCGAGCGTTCGCCTCGAGCTCGGCGGCTCCGTTCCCGAGCCAAAGCGCACCGGGTCGCGGCCAGAGGCCGAGACATGGGGCAGGCGGGCGGGCGCGCCAATCAGCAGCGCCCGAGCCTCGGCAGCGCAGACCTGCCGGTCCGCGGCCAGGCCGGGCAGCTGTTGATCCCAGGGCCGCGGCTCCACCGCCCCGGCAGAGAGCGGGCGGGAAGGGCGCGAGGGGAGCTGCGCCAGCCAGAGGGAGGAGAGGAGGCGAGAACGTCCCAGGAAAAAAGTCGGAGAGGGCTGCAAACTGGCGGGTCCGGCCGGCGGGCTCCGCGCGGCGGAAGCGGGAGGACAGGAGGGGGGAGGGGGCCGCCTCAAAGTTCCGCGTCCCGGCGCGGCGCGGCGCGGGGCTGCTCACCTAGCAGGAGCGTGGTCCAGGTCCGGCCGCGCCCCGCGCGCCGCAGGCCCAGCGCCCCGCGCAGCCCGGCCGCCAGGCGCCCCCCGAGGCCGCCCCCGGCAGGCGGCGCGGCGGGCTCGGCGCGGGGCCCCTTCCTGCCCGCGGCGCCCTTGCGCCCGGGGGACGGGGGCGCGCGCTCCGGCCCGGGCTCCCCGGCGCCGACGTCCGGCGCCCCCCTCAGCGGCGACTGCGAGGCGCGCGGCGGCTGGGGCGGCTTGGGAGCCGCCTCCCGGTGCTTGTTCCGCGCCTGCAGGACCATCTTGGCATAGTCGCGCCCGCTCGCTGCGCGCGCCCGGACGGCGGCCGGGGAACGGCGGGCTGGCGGGGCGGCAGGCGCCGCTCACTCTTCGGCGGGCGGGCAGAGGGCGGGCCCGTCCCTCCCCGCGGGCCGGGAGGCGGGGAGAGCGCGGAGGCCGGGCGGCGGCTGCCTGCCTGGCGGTACTGCCGGGAGGCGGCGCCGGACTCGCGCGCCCGCCGCCGCGGCCGCCGTTCTGGTTGTCACGGCGACCGCGAAACGCCGGGGGGCGGGGGCGGGGACACCCTGAGAGCGGCTGCGGCCCCGCCCCTGCCGCCCCTCCGCGCCGGACGCGCGCTCCGGGCCGGCCAGCGCGCACGCGCGGACTTCCGGCGCGGGCGGGGCCCGGCCCTGCGGCCGCGCCGCGACCCCCGCCTTCACCCGCCCCGCTCAGGGCTCGGCCGGGTCGGGGCACTGGCGGTCTTCCGTAAGCGGCCGCGTCTCCCTTCGGGAAGCAAGGGGGCCGAAGGAAGAGCCCGCTGGGGTCCGGGTCTCTGGTTGAAGTTTTGGAGCCAATCAAGGCTGCGCGTGGGCCCCGCGAGGCGGAGACGGCGCGGCGCGAGGGCAGCGGGCGGGGGCGGGCGCCGGGCGGCGGGACCCGAGGGAAGACGCCCGGAACGGCCACGGCGGGGCGCTGTGCGTGCGCTCTGGGCGCTGGATCGGCCGGCTGCTGCGGCCTCGGGGATGGCAGTCCAGCCCCTGGCTCCGCGTACTCCGCTCTGGGTGGCCGCGCAGCTCGGGACGCAGCCCAGGGCAGCCCCTCACTCACGGATGCGAGGAACCCGCCCCACCCCACTCAGAACAGCAGCAGAGTTCCTCGTGGTCCAGGGACAAGTGTAGACTGAAATCCAGGGCAGTATCCGAGGCAGAAGGTGAGAGGAGTCAATGGAATGGCCCGAGCGCGGAGGAGGATCAACAAGTAGGTTCAGTTTGTTGCACCTGCGGTAACCGTGTTGCTTAATGGGAAGAAAGCAGGAAAACTGTCTTGATAGGATACGAGACTTTAGTCGAAACGTGTTTTCTTGCAAATAGCGGCAGAATACACGAGTAAATGAAACCCAGGAAAATTCAGAAAACTGGGCAGATCCCAGTTATCCCCCGCCTCTCCTCCACCCTCTCATTCTTTGCAGAAAGCCCTCCAGACTCTGGAGTTACAACTGGGAGGTAGGCTTGTTCCAAAAAGTTGTCATAAGTCCCAGTTTTGTAAATCAAGGCGCATCGTTCGGCTTATCTCCATTGTAATTCTAGGGACTTCACGTGGTTGTGAGAGCTCACTCTTTATGTTTCTTTGCCCAGTGGCTTTTCTTTGGTTTTTTTGTTTTTAAAAGATAGGATCTCTCCCTGTCACCCATGCTGGAGTGCAATGGCGTGATCGTGGTTGACTTCTTTATTAAATACCACTGTTATGCTTTCTTAAGGAACAGTGGATTCTTTTGTAAAGGGGAAAGTGTTTGCCATACTAATTAATAACCCCTCATACTCTATGTTTTATAAATTTGGATTTTCAGATGTCTTTTATTGAGGCAAGGAACTACTAATTTTGTGCACTTAAAAAATGGTTGAAAGTGGGATGTGGAAGGATTGGATTCTGAAACATTGTGTCAGATGAATCCACTGTTACCTCTGGGATTAATGTTGAATGTATCAGCTTAAAAGAAACCTAATTTAGTATCTGTTAAAGATAATAGCAATAACTTGTGGATGGATTTTTTAAATGATTAAAAATACACATGGAAAAAGGGGCGCAACATTTGAACTATTGGATTCTTGTGTGTCTCCTTTATGAGATAGACCCTGTGGATTTAGACTGCCTCCCTTCAACTGGTACCATGTTACCAGAGAAAATGCTTGTTTAATGAATAAATGAATGAATGAATGAATGCAGGATAATGAATAAATGAATGAATGAATGCAGGAGATAACATAATCAAATGGTCACTCATACACTGTCTCTGGTATTGCACTGAAAGTTAATCCATTCTAGCCCTCTTCTTTCTTGGTCTTGAATTCTGGAGGAATTTGACTCATACCAGCCCTGTGCCCTTGGCCAAGGTCCTCTACCTTTTTAAGTGTAAGAGGAAGGTAATATGAAGGTACTACCCTAAGATGATGGCAATAAAAATATTTGCTTTGCAGGTTTGTAAAAATTAAATAAGATAATTTAAAGTATTTAACAACTGCATCCATCATCAAAGTAATTGCTCAATGAATATTCAAAGTAGTAGATGATCTGTTAGGAGGACAGCAAGCCCTCTGTCCTTCCAGAGCCTGAGGCTGATAGTGGAACATGGGGTGCAGCAAGGGGAGATTGTAGCCCAGTAGTGGCCTGGAGAACAAGGGCAGCCATGTGATCCAGGATGTCTGGCACCTCCTGGGCTTCAAGCTTCTTGGTATCTGAACAATTGATGCCCCCAAAATGGTTCACTACTTTACAGATAATGCCCATTTCATGGATTCTTAAGCCTGAATAAAATAGTTAGCAACTCCTTATTCCCCCGCCCTAAAAGGAGGACATTTCACACAGGGAAGATAGATGAGTAGAAACTAGAACAGTCATGGAAAATCATATGCCAGATTTCATTTTACCATCAGTACTATGAGATCCATACGAGCAGAGAATGAGAATGCAGTAAATTTATATCTGTATTCATAGGCCAGTGCCTGCCACACATAATGATAGATACAAGCAAAACACACACACACACACACACGCACACACCTGACAAACTGAAAGCTGCAAAATGCATGTTAAAAACTGTGTTATACATGGATGATCCTATGAATTGAGCTAAGGTTATAATGAATTTAAATTAAGCATTGCAATTACCACCCTTTAGTGTGCTTTATTCGGGGAGTTTCAGATGCACCAGAAAGGAACTTCCTGCGTGACACTGCAGAAATAGTGTGGGCCAAGGCAGACAGAATCTAAGGACAGGAATCCAAAAGAACAACTACTCGTGAAGAATCACTGATCTGGTCCCTGAGGTACAAACCTAATCCTTTTTTCACTACAAGCTACACTTTGGGCATTGAAATTAAAATATTTAATTAAAAAGGTAATATCACTTAAACTTTGGGGATGGAGACAGAGGAGGTTATAAGAAGGAAGTGAGCATAAAATAAAAAAGAACATAAAGTAATAGAAGAAAACAACCAAATCCAGAAAAATAAAGCTTAATGATATTAAAGTACAAGAATAGGGAAAACATTGCCAGATGGTAGTGACAAAAGAATTTGATCAAGAGAAGACTATGCTGGGAGCCAGTTTTCTCATTTCTTCACGTTGGCGTTTTATAAGCCCCATTTAGTCATTCTCAGTGTTCCCCCCTTTCCTCTCACTTGTTGTCCTACCCATAGAGTGACAGCTAAAAGATAAATCTGGGATGTTTGCTTCTCTTTTCCTTGAACTAGGTCACTTGATTGCTGTATTGGAGAAGTGTCCTAGGGTTAAGTTCTAGATTCTGACAGTTGTCTCACTAAGCAGTTGCTCATGCAGATAGAGGAACCTGCAAAATCCCGGACTACTCCATTGAAAACTGCAATGGGTGCAACAAAGTATGTCTGTATAACACTCTCCTTTCAGCAAAATTCCAACATCAACTTGCCACCGTGTTGTAATGTATTCCTTTAGTCTGTTGAGAACAAATGTAAATTGCTACTTTATTGCTCTTCAAATTTTATCTTCTGTCTTTCCTGGAGCTGACCTTGTAATTTAAACTGTTCATGCTCCAATGAGTGTTCCGGAGAAACTCAGAGTTCATTATTAGTTCCAGTTATAGTGCATCATCAAGAACCACTCTGTTGCAGAGGGGCATGTCTCTTTAGAATTTAATTCCTGTTATTGAGGGCTTACTATGTCCTAGTGACTTCATAGATATTAGGGATATTAAAAATTCATATACTAAGTTCCATCCCCAAAGGGCTTACAGTTTCATTGGAGAGGCAGGGTAAGCTAGAACAAAATATAGTTATATAGCAAAATATGTGGTTCAGAGCATACGTACTAAAATAATTCCAAAGAGAAGAGTTGATGACCAACATGATGCAGCTTTCAGGGAGGAGGTGAAATTTGGGCTAGGACATGTTGGAAGGATGTTTTGTTTGAATAGAAGATAATATGGCAGAGGAATTATGGATAGGTAACAGCCTATTTCTAAAGCCCCATTTAGTAGTTGCTAGTATGAACATCTTACCTTCTTTTTAGATGAGGTTGGAAGAAACAACTAATGTAAGTTTGAGGAGTAAATGAGTTAACTAATGTGTAGAGCATGAAATACCCAGAGTTCCCTGACATGGATCTATCCAGACCAAAGCAGTCTTCTCCCCCAGGGGTGCTGAGCTCTCCTACATTGAAGGTGGCCTTAGGCATACTGGGAGGCAAAAATTCCACCTCTAGCCTCTTATTTGAGCCAGAACTTGGCTTGCATTCACCTTGCCTTTGCTGACTCCATGCCAGAAGCCTGAAGCCTGAACCTTCCTCTCACCTGCCCCCTGACACCGAGGGAGATTTGGGGCTATTCCACAGAGACATTATATGGTCAGTCTCCTAACCCCATTATCCAAGGTAAGCACTTGGCTATGTCACACAATGCAATGTATCCTCACACTCCTGTAAACCATTCCGTCCTGTGGTCTTGCCTCATGCTCCCTGTAACCAGCACTCCATTCCTGGTACACTCAGCTCTTCTCTAGAGCTTCTACCTCTTGACTTTTCCTGGAGGACCCTTCTCCTCAGACAGGCTCATTTTCCCACAACTCCACGCCCCTCCTTCCCCAAAGCTCTTTTGTGACTCCTGGAAACCTCTGAACTCCTTGTCACTCCCACTCTTTGTCATTGGTGTCCTTTACAGACTGCTGATTAGCCTTCCCCTCCTCCAACCCACCTTTAGCCCTGCCTCCCAGTCCTTCCAGTTCCTGCCAATGCTAGAAACACTGGGCCTCTCAGCTCCTTGACATGCTCATCCCCAGGTACCTGCAGTTCTACTCCATGTCATCGACACACTCTCATGGGACCCTGCACTCTGTCATCACCCCAATCTGTCTGTCTCTGCACTTTAAATTTACAGCATCCCAACCTGCAGTGCCTCCAAGTATCTTTGGTATTCCATCATGATGCCAGGGCACATCTCCCTCCCCTGCATGGCCCTGTCCCATCCACATAGGATCCCTATAGATTCTAACTTTCCATTAGCAACTCAACCCTAAGTGCTGCCTTTTATATTCCCCTGGTCCCTTTCGCCGGAGCAGATATAGCAAATGTCTGCTAGTCTTTTAAACCTGCCACCCTGTCACAGACTACCACACCTCCAGAAGATGGCCCTTCCTCCTCCTCCCTAGAGAAACTGGGCATCATCAGAAAGAACTGCTACATATGCCCAAATTCACCTAAGATTCTTATCCCCTGTCATCACAAGGAGGAGCACCTCTTCTGTACACAGCCAGAATCTCTTCCAGAGGATAGCCTGCCCAATCCCACCATCTTGGGGCTCCCTCTACCAACTAGCTGCTTGGTCATGGCTTCAGTCTTCTGGCTGCCTTCCAACAGACTTAAGCATGCCCAAATGACTCCTATCTTAATTAACACCCTCCTCTCAACCAACATCTCTCTCTCTCTCTCTCTCTCTCTCTCTCTCTCTCTCTCTCTCTCTCTCTCTCTCCCTCTCCCTCTCCCCCTT
>CAUYQG010000698.1:0-19065 GCA_963574415.1 Tarsius wallacei
CAGTCATGGATTAAGGTTAGCATTTGTTATGGGATTTTCTTATTCATACCTGAAAGAACATCTGGTGGGTGGGGGATGCCCCTCATGCACCTAGCTTTGTGTTCAGGTGAAAGACATGTGAGTATAAAAGCCCACTGTTAATACTCAATAAAGGCTTCTGCTCAAATCCGAACAGTTGTCCAAGTCTATCTCTCTCTCTCTCTTTCTCTTTCTCACAATCGCCGATGCCATCTCCACCTTCGGGAATCTCTGAAATCTACTGGAGCAGGACTCCAGCAAGTGGTGCCTGAACAGGTACCTGAAGGTAAGCTTTCTTTTTTTTTTCAGGGACGGATAGGATCTCACCCAGGGTGCCATGGACCCCTCTGTAGAGACAGGCAGAGCGAGGAAGGGTGAGTAGCTTAAGAGCCATGAGAGAATCATGGGCCAGAATGAATCTAAAGAAAGAAAACTGTTCATAAGTATTCTAATGCCTGTGTTTACTAGTAGAGGAATTAAAGTTTCCTCTGCACAATTATCTCATTTTTTTTATTTTGTGCAAGAACAGTGCCCCTGGTTCCCTGAAGAAGTCACCGTTAATTTAGAAACGTGGACAAAGGTTGGGGAGGAATTAAAGCTGTATTACACTCTCCATGTTCCAGAACGAGTGCCTGTAAATGCTTTTGCTTTATGGAATGTTATTAGAGATGTTTTAAATCCACAGCAAGAAGCTGATAAATTACCCACAAAATTAAAAGAGGAACAAGGTGAAAGAACTCCCTTATTCACCCCTGTTCTTTCCCAGGCAATGTTAGCCACTGCCCCTATTGATGATGATTATTTATCCCCTGGGAATGAGGAAAATTATAGAGAAGAAGGATAAGTCTGGAATTGGTATTCAAAAGGCCATTGTTCTTAAAGCTGCCAACCCCATTACCTGAAAAAACAAAAAGTCAGTTTTGGGTAAAATAATGGCCTATGCCATCTAAGAAGCTTAAGGCAGCAAAACATTTGGTTCAACAGCAGGTAGAAGCTGGCCATGTAGAACCTTCAAACAGCCCATGAAATACTCCTATAATTGTCATAAATGAAAAATTAGGTAAATGGAGACTTTTACAAAATGTAAGGGCCGTTAATGCTACTATGGAAACTACAAAAACACTCAGCCTGGAAAAAGCCATCAGGGTTTCAGAAATTCTTGGCATTGCTGTTTATAACTTTATTGGTTATTTGTTTGTTTTAATATTCTCCTTTAAAAAATAAATTGCAAGCGTTCAAAGGAAATTCTGGGTTTTCTAAAAATATAAACAAAATAATTTGATTCTCTAGTACTTATACAAACAGAGGTAAAAGCAACCCCTCCACCCCCGAACAATAGAATTAAAGAAGATGGGAAAGTAGAGGGAAGGGAAAAGTAGGGAGGAGAAACCTGCAAAAATGAAGAAAAACCAAAAGAAGAATATAGGGCTCACACAGACCCCTAGGTGGTCAGACACTGAGAAAACAGACTTTGGAACACAAACTATTTGTGATATCTGTGTTATAGTAAAAGGTTGAAAATATATACCATGCTAATACTAAGCAAAAAAAAAACTTGAAGGTGAATATTTATCAAGATAAAACACATACTAGGCCGTAAAATATCTTGATACATTTAAAAGGGTGAAAGTTCTCCTCTAAGCATCTTTTATGAGGCCACAGACATAATCTACATTCCATATGACACATGTGCATATTGATTTGTGTCAGAAATTTTGTGAGATCATTATTGGGGGGAAATGACTTTCTTAAGTAGCTGACTAAATGTGAATATTAGGAGCTTAACCATAGATGAAAGATAATGAGAATGAGTACTTGGACATTAATCCTCAAATGGCAGTACTTTCCTTATTCCTTGGTATCCCCAACTGTAAACTGATTTGTGGATGTCAGTCTCAACCTAGAGGGCCTTCCTTCTGGGGAGCCCAAAGTAATCCAGCTGACTCAAGACACAATGTTTGAAAGTTTAATTTACCACTATGCAGCCATATGAGGACATAGAACATTCTGTATTAAGTTATGGAATGACACAGTTTCAGAGCTAGAAGATACCTTAGAGAGCATCTAATTCAATAGTCTGTTTTTGAACATCTAGCTTGATCTTCTACCAATGATGAAATGCCTCTGAAGGTATGTGTTCCTCTTTAATATGTGAGAACTAATCCTCACTTGAATACTTATCTCTTCCTGTGAACTTGTTTTAATTCCATGAAAGTCACAACTGGCATTTCATATCCATGGTTTCTTTAAACCTTTTATTATCCCAGTGAGGCCTGTAGTCCAGCTGGACTATAAGCTCAATAAGAGAAAAACATCATTTAACATTTTACCGTTTTAGCCTCCTAAGTGTTTGTAATTAGTGAAGATCTGCTACATTGGTCAACATACCTTAGAGAGTTTCGCTTCTGACTGAGGTTCTGTAGTCAGGGAAGTCCCTCCTGTGCCTTCAGTTCTTGTATGTGTCTATTCAAAGACGTTAATTTGGCCTTAGCATGAAGCTTTAGCTTTTTAATTTTGTCATCTGCTGCTTTTCTCTCTTCCTACCAGAGAAAAAATGATGATTAAGTCATAAATGCCTATTCACCACTTATCTAGCACATAACACACACGATTCACCACTTATCTAGCACATACACACGATTCACTTATTAGTTAGGGACATGGTCTCACTCTGTTACCCAGGCTGGAGTGGAATGACAGGATCATAGCTCATGGCAGCAGCAATACTCCCATCTCAGCCTCCCAAGTAGCTAGAATTACAGGCATGCACCACCATACTGGGCTAATTTTTTTACATTTTATTTTACAGAGGTGGCCTCTCATTATGTTCCCCAGACTGGTTTTGAACTCAAGTGATCCTTCCACCGCAGCCTCCAAAAATGCCGGGATTACAGGCATGAGCGTCAACACCTGGCCAAAGTTGTTTTCAATAGGCATAATAAAACAGTATTAGGGAAATTAGAATTTGATTCTCTAATATTCTAAGGGAAGACACAAATCTAAGTGAATGTTGTATCTGTCCTTTATCAAATGCTCTGCAAGAAAGGATAAAGATAAGAGTACCTGTAAAACATCATCTTTCTGCTGCAGTTGGTCATCCTTCTGTCTAATAACATCTTTGAGGCCCACCACCAACTGTTCTGCAGAAGCTAGATGCTCCAGAACATCCTATTATGCTGTATTATTCAATTCCACACCCAATCTGTGTGGTGATTCCTAGTGTTTAGACAAAAGATTGTCAATGCACCAGGGAAAAGGTATTCGCTCCCATTGGGAGATTCTTTGCCACAGCCAGGGGAAAAGAACAATCAGAGGGAAGGCCAAAAAGTAAGATAAGTACAATCAAGATGAAAAAGTGATTTGAGACAATTGAGAAAAGTTTTAAAATAAGTTTAAACAAGGTTATCAATTCAGGTCAAGTAGTGTTCTCTGACCATTAGCCCCCAAAAGGAAAGACTCAGCAGAACAATGGGGTGCTAACTATTGGACCCAAGGTCTGTGCCTAGAATGTTGATTAAAACCACATTTCAGGGACTTCCAGCAAGAGGGCGACAGGGCAGCTTGGTCTATGAAACCCTCCACAAAAGAGAACACAAAAAGACTCTGGCTCTCCCCGGGGGCTACAGATCCCATCATCAGCAGCCTGCTCTTCAAATGGAGCTCAGCCATCGCCACCATCGAAGCAGCACAGTGGTCTGGGTGGCCACTACAGCCACAGCCCCCACAGCCACCACCACCACCGCCATGGCGGCCATTGCACATCGCACCATGCATGCCTGAGGCAACCCATGACTTCAGACTGTGAAGCCCCTGCGAGCAAGATCTGCTGAGATCACTGCCACCAATACTGCCAGCGTGACGTCCTGCCAGTCTGTGGGTCTCCTCCCGTTTGCCATTATACAGTGGCTCCCATGGCCAGCTCGCTCCCATTTGGGGCATGCAGCTGATATAAAGACCCTCTGGAGCGGTGAGATAGCACCACCTGCTGGCAATTCAAGGTAACAACACCGAAATGAGAAAAATATAAGCTTAATAAATAGACAAAGGCCAGATCTGAGTGGTGAACTGGGCAGTGGTGAACTGAGTGGTTATCTGAACTGCCCTTCACAGCAGGCCAGGGACAACTGACCCTAACTGTGAACAAATTTACCAGCCTGAAAAGACAGCTAGAAATCAGAGATGAAAGGACATTAGACTTAAACAAATAGTCCCAGAGTGTGTTTGATTGGTTCTGTTTACTGACTTGATTCTATTCCTTTTGTTTTATTTCTTTTTTTCTTTTCTTCTCTCTGTAAATCCTATCTTTGTATAGAGAAATAGCACACCAATAAGGAGGTTGGTTAGCTTTTATGTTAGCATCACTCTATGTTTTAGTTTCTTTTGTATGGGAGTTGGTTACTTTTTAGTTGTGGTTTATTATTTTTATCTGGTTTAGCTTTTGTCTCTCTCCATTTGTTCATACACTCATCTGTTTTCCCCCTTATTCCTCTCTCTCTCCACCCCCTTTTCCCCCCACTGTCTGCTCCATTCTCTTTCCTCTGTTAACCTCATTTCATTTCAGGGAGTAAACCTACAACCCCACTACATGGACAGATTCCAAGGCAGCGGGAAGTGGGTTTCATATTATAAATACACCTGTCAGCGGATACCAGGATCTGCAGAAAGATTTTGAATGACAGCTCGCCCATTAAGTAAATCTCAAAACTGCAAAAAGACCACCCCCTACCTACAGTGCAACCTCAGAATTGAACAAAGATGACATACATAAAGAAGAATAGGTGATTGAACAAACAGAAGTAAAACAACCCCTCCACCCCCAAATAACAGAATTAAATTAGACGGAGTGGAGTGAAGGAAAAAGTAGGGAGAAAAAACATGCCCAAATGAAGAAAAACCAAAAGAATAAAGGTCTCACACAGACCCCTGGGAGGTTGGACACTGAGAAAACAGATTTCAGAACACAAACAATGAAGAGCCCCCAGAATGACTGATCACATAAAACAAACCCAGACATCAAGAAATTAATAGAGAGAATTAAACAAACTAAGGAGAGACGAGGAAAATAGGAAGGAGCTAAGGACAGAAATAATAGCAGTAAAGAACACTGTGATGGAAACAAATAACAAACTAATAAGCAGAATTAGCCAAGCAGAAGAAGGAATCTCGGAGTTCGAAGACCAAAACACAGAACTAACCAAAACTGTCAAAAACATAGAAAAGAAACTTAAAAAGATAGAACAAAACCTTCAAGAGATGAGAGATCACTTCAAGAGACTCAGCCTAATTGGCCTTCCTGAGGCAGAGAGAGAAACAGAGGCCACACTGGAACAAACATTTCATGAAATCATTCCAGAAAACTTCCCTCATCTCATCACTGATGCAAAAATTCAAACAAAAGAAATTTAGAGAACCCCTTCAAGACAACAAATAAGAAGACCATCTCCCAGACACATAATAATTCACCTAAACAAAGTAGGTATAAAAGAAAATTTCCTAAAGGCAGCAAGAGAAAAAGGTCCGAATAACTACCAGGGAAGACCAATTCGAATAGCAGCAGATTTATCTACAGAAACCCTCCAGGCTAGGAGAGCTTGGAGTCCTATTTTCAAAGTTCTAAAAGGTAAACAATTTCAACCGACAATAATGTACCCCACCAAGCTAAGCTTCATCAGTGAGGGAGAATTAAAATCTTTCCCAGATATCCAATCCCTAAGAACCTATGTTGCCACCAGACCACCTCTACAAGAAACACTTAAGAAAGTATTGAACACAGAAAAAAGGGAAAAAGGAACAACAACGTTCTTCACAAGGGTACAGGCAAAAGATTAAAAACACACATGATCCAACTCCAAAACCAAAAGAAAGACAACACACAAACAGGAAGAACAACAAAAACTCTGTAAGAACATTATGATAGGGATCAACTCTCACATTTCAATAATTAGCTTGAATGTGAACAGACTAAATGCACAACTAAAAAGACACAGAATGGCAAAATGGATAAAATTTCACCAGACAACAATTTATTGCCCTCAAGAGACTCGCCTCACTAGAAGGGACACTCACAGACTCAAAGTAACAGGATGGGAAACAAATTTTTACGTGAACAGAACACAAAAGAAAAGGGGAGTCATGATCTTAATCTCAGACAAAATACCCTTTAAGCTATCAAAAATTAAAAAAAGATACAGATGGCTCACTTAATAACTACAGTGTACACACATGCCTGCATTCATATCTTCTATACCAAACTCTCTACAACACTGAACCTTCTTGTTCTCTTAAGTAGCTGACTGAATGTGAATATTAGGGGCTTAACCATAGATGAAAGGTAATGAGAATGAGTGCTGGGACAATAATCCTCAAATGGCAGTACTTTCCTTATTCCTCTGTATCCCCAACAGTAAACTGTTTTGTGGATGGCAGTCTAAACCTAGAGGGCCTTCCTTCTGGGGAGCCCAAGGTAATCCAAGTGACTCAGTCCACACTGTATGAAAGTTTAATTCACCAGTTGTGCCACATGAAGACATAGGATATTCTGTATTGTTACTGAATTACACGGTTTCAGAGCTGGAAGAAAACTTAGAGAGCATCTAGTTCAATAGTCTATTTTTGGTAATCTAGCTTGATCTTCTAACCAAGGATGAAACGCCTCCAAAAGGTATGTTTTCCTCCTCTTTAACACGTGAGAAATAATCCTCACTTCAGTACTTAACTCCTTCTGTGAACTTTTTGTAATTCCATGAAGTCACAATTGGCATTTCATAGCCATGTTTTCTACAGACCTTTTATTATTCCAGTATGTGACCTGTAATACAGCTGGACTATAAGCTCCATAACAAAAAACATCATTTGACAGTTTACCATTTTAGCATCCTAAATGTGATTAGTGAAGGTCTACTACATTGGTCACCATACCTTAGAGAGTTTCTTCTCTGACTGAGCTTCTGTAGTCAGAGCAGTCCCTCCTTGTGCCTTCAGTTCTTCTATGTGTCTATTCAAAGACGTTAATTTGGCCTTAGCATAAAGTTTTACTATTTTAATTTTGTCATCCGCCATTTTTCTCTCTTCCTACCAGAGAAAAAATGACGATCAAGTCATAAATGCTTATTCACCACTTACCTATCATATAACAAACGATTCACTTATTTAGCTAGAGATAGGGACTCACTCTGTCACCCAGGCTGGAATGGAATGACATGATCAAAGTTTACAGCAGTGGCAGTACTCCCATCTCATCCCTCAAGTAGCTAGGACTACAGGCATAAACCACCATACTGGGTTAATTTTTTTATTTTTATTTTTTTTGCAGAGATGGGCTCTCACTATGTTCCCCAGACTTGTCTTGAACTCAAGTGATCCTCCCACCTCAGCCTCCCAAAATGCTGGGATTACAGGCATGAAACTCCACACCTGACCCAAAAGTTGTTTTCAATAAGCATAATGAAACCGTATTAGGGAAATCAGAATTCGAATCTCTAATAATCTAAAGGAAGACAAAAATCTAAGTGAATGATATATCTGTTCTTTATCAAATGATCTGCAAGAAAGGATAAAGATAAGAATATCTGTAAAGCTTAATCTTTCTGCTGCAGTTGGTCATCCTTCTGTCTAATGACATCTTTTAGGCTCACCACCAACTGCTCTGCAGAAGCTAGATGCTGCAGAGCATCCTGTTGTGCTGTATTATTCAATTCCAAGTCCGATCTCTGTGGTGCTTCCCAGTGTGTAGACAAAAGATTGTCAGTGCACCAGGAAAAAGGTTTTCACTTCCAAATGGGAGATTCTTCATTCCACTTCCATCCTCCACTAAGATGTACCAAGATACCAGGAGTACACAGTAATAAGGACTAAAAGGTCTAGGCCAACTTAGCCCCTCTGAAGTCTCTAAAGTGACTCATCACAGCTCCCTTCTGAGATATGTACCTGCTCTAAGAAACTGCTAGGAGTAAAATCAAAATTAAACAATAGGAAGAAGAGACAGAAGAAACAGAAGGTCTATACTCATCTACATGTGATTTCAAAGGGCTTGGAATGTGCTTAATGCAAATAAGTATTAATTTTTAATAGCATTTACTTTTCATTAATTTAAAAAGTAAAGTGCAAATTATTATTTCATTAAATACAACTTCATTTTGGGATGACTATATTTTGCCTTATCTATTGCATCATAAAAGATCTATTAAGGTGTTCTACCAGTAACAATTATACAGGTATTTGGTGTTAATAAGTTGATTCAATTTGAATTATTTTCTTCTATAGCCCTTTCATGTGATTTTCTATATAACATTGTGATATGTTTATTTGAATATTTAATGCAAATAGAATGAGTAACTGTCATGCAAATATTAATCACAATCAATAATTAAAATATAAAAGCATAATCTAATTATAATTGAATCATCTTTCCAGCACAAAATGAAGTATAGGCACATTTAAAAATTTCAAACAAAAGCATATTATTGATGCATAATACTTTTTTTTTTTGAGTTGGAGTCTCACTCTGTCACCCAGACTGGAGTGCAGTGGCCGCTCTTGGTCACCGCAGCCTTGACCTGCTGGACTCTGGCAATCCTTCTGCCTCAGCCTTCCAAGTAGCTGGAACTACAGGCGCGAACTACCACTCCCAGCTAATTTTTTTATTTATTGTAGAGATGAGGTCTTGCCAAGTTGCCCAGGCGGGTCCCAGACCCTCGGGCTCAGGCAATCCACTCACCTCAGCCTCCCAAGGCACGGGATTACAGGCTGAGCCACCGAGCCCGGCACATAATTCATTCATTTTTATTTTTATATAGCATTCCACTGTGTGCGTATACCACATTTGTTTAAATGTTCCCCTCTGTTGATGGACATGTTTACAAATTCCTCTTTCAGTCTGGTTATTACAAGCTAACCTACTACTGTTGGGCAGAGCTGGTATAGCTCAAAGTGAAGGTCAGGGGGAAGAAAGTCCGAGGATCTCAAAGACATACCTCACATATCTTTGAACACAACACCAAAATAACAGAAGAAATAAGTCTGTAAAGAGAAGCTTCCCTGAACCAAGACTCTTTCTAAGGTTTATGAAAACCAATTTCACACAAAAATAAGGAACAGAAAGAGATCAATATCAAACCCCATATAACATTACTATTTGAGAGAAGAAGAAGGATAAGAAGTATGCTGGTCACGGTAGCTCATGCTTGTAATTCCAGCATATTGGGAGGTTGTGATGGGAGGATCACTTGAGGCCAGAAGTTCAGGGCCAACCTGGGCAACACAATGAGACTTTGTCTTTACAAAAATAATTTTGAAAAATTAGCTGGGCATGATAGTGCACACCTCTAGCCCTAGCTCCTTGATAGACTGAAGTAAGAGGATCACTTGAAGCCAGGAGTTTGAGGTTATGGTGAACTATGATTTTGCCACTATACTCCAGCCTGAAGTGACAGAGCGAGACCCTATTTTTTAAAAAGGTGCTGCCTGTTACCCTCAGTTACCATGTGATGCCCTATGCTGCCACAGGATGCCACAGAGAGCCCTCATCAGCAAGAAGAATATTGCCAGATGCAGATCTTCAACCTTGAACTTCTCAACCTCTGTAACTGTAAGAAATAAATTATTTTTCATTAAAAATTACCCCATCTCAGGCATTCTGTTATAAGTAACAGAAAACAAATGAAGACAAAAAAATCTGGTGTCATGAAGTAGGGCTGTTGCTGATAATGAATACCTGAAAATGTGAAAATGGCTTTAGAATTGGGTGATAAGCAGAGGCCAGAAGAATTTGGAGGAGCAGGCTACAAAAAGCCTAGATTCTGGTGAAGGCTTTGAAGACAAGGAGACTAGGGAAAGTTTGGCACTCCTTAGAAGTCGGTTAAGTGGTCATGACCAGAATGCTGGTAGGAAAATGACAGTAAAGGCCATTTTAACTATGGTTCAGTTGGAACTGAAGAACAAGGTATTAGGTACTTGGAGCAAAGGCCATCCTTGTCATAAGTTAGCAATGAACTTAACCGATCCATGCCCATGCCCAAGGACTTTGTAGAAGGTTGAACTTAAAGGTGATGAACTAGGGTATCTGGAAGAAGATACTTCTAGGCAGCAAAATGCTTATGCTAATATGTGGTTACTGCTATCTGCTTACAGTGAACTGCAAGAAAAAAGAGAAACTTTTTTTTTTTTAATTTGCAGCCTGGCCATATGGTAGACAATAAAAAAATATTTCCAGGAGAGAAACCCAAATAGGGAAATCCAAGAATGGACAGCCACCTCTGGCTATGGACATAAGCATAGCTAATGGGGAGTCAGGTGCTAAAAGTCAAGACAATGGGAAAAGGCCCCAGTGGTATTTCAGAAGCTTTTCAGAAGAGCTTTGGACTGCCCCTACCATCACACACCCAGAGGTCTGAGAGGAGAGAATGGTTTCTGGGAATAGGCCCAGGACACTGCTCCCTGCATCCCAGCTGTTCTGCTTGGTATATGTTGGCTCAAGAAGCCCCAGATGTGGCTCATGTGGCAGCTCTGGAAGACACAAGTTATAAAACTTAGAATTGTCTATGTGGTACTAATCCTGCAGGCTTGCCAAAAGCAAACGCTATGAAGGTTCAGTAGTCTTCACTCAGATTTCACAAGATTGCCGGAGTCCTACTCCCGCTAGGTCTGGGGTTTCCTGAAGGAGAGACAGAGTAGGCAAAAGAAGGAACTTGCGATGAAAATATAAGTAGACACCTGCTTCCAGCACAGAATGCTGTTTATTGTTTGTTAACAGAAAGCTTTTATACCATTCGTAAAGGGGCAAGACAAAGAAAATTCCTTCACGTACATTATCCTTTAGGAGTTACCACCATCTAGTGGTCTTAGAAGCAACAAACAAGTCAAGAACACTATCTACTTTCAGTCAATGAGTCTTATTGTTAAAGCCAAGAATGATAGTTTTAGTCTAAAGTCCTAAATTATAGTTCTTGAAATGTCTCAAGAAAGTTTCCAAGTGCACATTTCTCCATGCATCAGGAGTTTTCTCTGGGATTTCTATGACCTTCAAAGCTTCGTAACCGCAGTTTTCTCTGGAGTTTCCATGGTCTACAAAGCTTTGTAATCGCCTTTCCTGTCCAGGTGTCTTTGTTACTTTTCTCTTATTGTGCAGTGTATATTTCTACAGAAAACTCAAAAGAAGCTTTTAATGATATTTCCCAGGCCCCCAAGGTTGCTTTCTGTATTTAGTTAATTTATCATAAAAGTATCCAATTAGTATATTATGAATTCAGTGAAAACCTATTTTATATGCATTAACTTAAAATTTTAACTATTGAATTAAGTAAAAACCTTAATGATAATCTTTATCCTAAATCTGTGAAAACAGGGTTATAAATCACTTATGTGACTCCTAGATAAGTGTTAGAACTTATAGTGAATTCATAATGAACTTACCATAAACTTGTGCTTCTAAAAAACCTTATGTCTAAACACTAAACTACATAATTCTAAATCAAATAAGGAATGAATATACTTATATCAATTTTTACTCAAGCAATGTCTAGTAACTTATAACCAAGTAAGAGGAAGCACTCTTGATGTGCTTCAGAGTTTAACCATTGCATATGTTAAAAAAGGCCAAACGGCATGGTGGGAAATAGAAAAATGAACAATGATATCCTTGGTAACTGTGAGTACTTCACATAGACATGCTATTTTCTTCCTCCATGACTGCACAGAAGTCTTCAGCCATATCAACAGCAAAGGTGGAAGACAGAAGGGCCTCAATTCCCAGGACTCGCCCTGTGGCCTGGGGTCTTTGGCCCACCAGGACCCTGTCAATCAGGTGGACCTCCAAGGCTGGCTCCCAACACATGATGTCATCACAAGCCAGGATACTCAGGCAAAGACATACTGCAGGAGCAGAATCACCACAGAGAGCTCCCACTAGAGCAATGCCGAGCATAAATGTGGGGCTGGAATGACCATGGAGCACTCCCACTAGGGTAATGTCTGGTGGTACCATGGTTATAGTACTGCCAATAAGACCCCAGAACTATAGAGCTTCCAGTGTTCAATGCCAGCCTGAGAGAGCGCGGTGCACTGAGCCCAGCAAAGCTATAATGGTGAGACTGCCTGCAGCTCAAAAACCTTTGGAGACCTCAGAGTGCAGCGGATACTGGACATGTGGCAGAGAGGAGCTAAAAACAATTAAAATAATTCCTTTTTAAAACTCAGCCTGCAAGCTCCAAAGCTGCCTTATATGGGACATGAGAAAATCAAATAGCCAAAAGCCACTTTCCTGTAAGTGCAAGACCGTAATCGATTCACAACCTTATCCCCGTATTCTCTCTAGGTGAAGTTATCCATTTACAACCCCTGCTTGTCATGTATATTCTGGAAATAATTTGTTCTCTGAAAATCTGGTTTTGCTAAATACAACTTTGCAAATTCCAAAGAAAAATATACAGCCTTAAAACCTGACCTCCTCTCTTACCTAAACTAACAACAAAAAGAAACCCTCTCTTTCTCTGGGCTGCTCAGCCTTGGAGCATTAGCCCACTGAGTTGCCCCGGCACTAATAAAATGCTGCTTACCACAAAGCTTCGGTGTCATGGTCTCTGTTTTCCCTCAATAGACATGGAGTCAAAGAAGATTCTTCTGGAATCTTAAGACCCAATGGCTGCTCTCTTGGGCCTCAGATTTGCATGAAACCTGTTACCCCTTTGTTTTTCTTGTCTTTCTTTTTTTTTCAGTTGGAGTCTCATTCTGTCACCCAGATGGAGTGCAGGGGCACATTCACAGCCACCACAGCCTGAACCTGCTAGGCTCAAGCAATCCTTCTGCCTCAGACTTCCAAGTAGCAGGAACTACAGGTGCATGTGACAAGGTCTCACCATGTTGCCAAGGCTGGTCTCAAGCTCACGGTCTCAGGCAGTCTTCTTGCCTCAGCCTCCCAAAGTGCTGGGATGATATGCTTATGCCACTGCACACAGCTATTTCTCCATTGTAGAATGGGAATGTGTACCCTGTACTTGTCCTATCATTCTATTTTGGAAGTACATAAACTGTTTAAATTTCATAGGCTCACAGATGAGACTTTGGGCTCTTGAGTTGGTGCTGGACGAGTTAGGACTTTGGGGCTGTGGGATAGTATGAATGTATTTAAAAAAGGATGTGAGTTTTGGAGGACCTGAGGTGGAATATTATGATTTGAATGTCACCTCCAAAACTCATATTGAAGTTTATCCCCAGTGTGGCAGTAGTAATGGGGGGCCTTTAAGAGGTGACTGAGTCATGAAGACTCTGTCCTCAGGAATGAATGCATACATTTATAGATTAATGGGTAAATGGATTAATGGCTACTCCTAGGAAGGAAACTGGTGGCTTTATAAAAAAAAGAGAGAAACGAGCACATTAGCGCACTCAGCCCCCTCATCATGTGATACATCAGGACACTGCAGAGAAACTAAACAGCAAGAAGACTCTTACCAGATGCAGCCCCCAAATGTTGGACTTCCCAGCCTCCATAAGTGTAGGATGTAAAATCATTTTTTCTATAAGATAAAAAAATACTACGGAGCAGAATAATTTGATAAAATCATATCAGAGGTAATACAAGGGGAATGACCCCCCCAAAACCAGAATTATATTTTGAAGGGTGGGCTCCTTATCATACACTTGGAATTTGTTCCTCCAGATTAAACAGTCAACCAAACTTTTTAAATGGAAGTTTAGAGAAGGTTGCATCACAATTTGCCAATGAAACATCCCAAGTTGTGGCAACTAGGTGACTGGCTCTTCACATGGCAACACACCTGCCCAAACCATGCTGAGCATTCAGCAATTTTTGACCAAAAATGGCAAGACTTCTGTATCCCACCCTCCCTATTCACCCAATCTCACCCCAAGAGACTTTTTTTGTTTGTTTCTCCCATGCAAAAAGTTCTCAGAGAGAAATGTATGGCGAATGTGGAAGAGGTGAAACAAAAAACTGTCAGAAGAACGAAAAGGCATAAAAATGGATGAGTTCAAAACTATTTTAAGCAGTGGCAAAAGTGTCTCGACAGGTGTATGTCATCAAACGGAGAGTACATGGAAGGTGACTGAAGTTTTAATATGTAAGAATAAATACTCTATTTTTTATAAATAAATTCTGTGCTTTTTGGGTCCCTCGGAAAAATACCAAAATTGCAATCCATTTTAAAAGGAATTTTTTAAAATTGAGAAAATTATATGAGACAAGAAGAAAACATAAATCAGAATTAGAAAAAATCGGAAATGAAGTGACAACACATATGAGAAATATGACATACAAGAAAAAATCATTTCAGAATAGAGGATAAAATAAAAAACTCAAAAGTAACAAAATAGAATGCCTGAAGTGAAATAAAGCTAAAAAAAACTTATAGTATGTGAAATCATATATTCAACAGACATACTGGATATCTACAATTATAAATCAAAAAAACAAACATCAATGTATATTCTAATAATATCAGAAAAAAACAGGAAGGAAGAAGACTTATAGGTATGTAGAGAAATATCCACTGGGCATCCAGAAAAATCTATTTGTCATATATTAATATAATGGGCTTTAGTGATTCATTACCCTAAAGAATTTGAAGTAATTTACACCCCTACCTGTACCCTGTGCCTGGGTAAGTTGGGCTTGCAAACCACTAAAATTAGTTCTTCCTTCTCCTCGTCTTTAGTATGTTTTATCCTTTCTACTTCTAAGTCTCCTCTGTAGAACTCTTTATTTTTTAGAATTTAAGAATATAGTTTATTTATTAGTAAATTAGAGAAAGAGAAGGGAAAAAGAAGATTCACCTCCCCAAGTTGGGGGTGGGAGTCAAAGCCAGGAAGCATGGCAACAGTCATAGCTCAAAGAGCACATAGCCACACCAGAGTCTAGCAAGGCAATGGCCTCAAACTATTATCATGCTGAAAATGCAGGAGATAACATCATTTAAAATAATTACAAGTAAGATGCCTTTGCTGTTTGATCTAATTTTCCCCCTACAATCATTTAATTATAATCTTGTTAAATTAATGGAAGCATGAAAAACCAGGTGACCTAACAACAATTCAAAAATCTTAGAGCTTTCTGGTTTCAGTATGACCAAGTAGCTCCTAGTAGTCTTATCCCCTCTCAGATAACAGCCATATACTGTAGAAAAACAGAAAACAGACATCTGAAAATCCTGGAGAACAATCAGAACAAGAAAGATAGTGCAGGGGAATTGATACTTGGAAGAAATTGTACCAAGTTTCTGATTTTGACAGCTTTTAGTCTAGAAGAAGTGGGAGAACTAAACCTTAACAGAAAGCCCATAGTCTTGCTGTCTTGAAGAATTAAGGATAGAATTCAAGAAACTATAGCTTTTGAGTGAGGAGTAAAACATCAGAAAAGAGCCAGAGAGGGGAAATCTAAATCTGTCAATAGTCAATTTTTTTCTTCCCCAAAATTTCTTCCTTAGAGATTCTGTCTCGCTACTAAATTCATCCCCTAAATAAACAAGTTCTGTTTACTGGAACTATAATGAATCATTTTACACTTTTTTTCTTTCTCATATTATTCAGTCAAGCATCTGAGGATTACTTTCATTTCTTCAACTATACTTCCCATGGAATAACTAGCTCTGTAAGGAGAATATAACAGTTAAAGGGTTGCTATGACTGATTATTGGAACTCAAAATTCATTTATTTAACAGAGAAAGAAAGTGAACTAAGACATTGATTTGTTGAAGGTCTGGGAGCTAAAAATTAAAGTAAAAAGCAGAGTACAAAAGGGATAACTTAAAAATCTAACAGCATGGCTGAGAGGAAGTTAGAAGGAACAAAGCAATATGGAGAGCGGTGAGCGCCGCCACAGCCAGGGGAAGAGAATGATCAGAGGAAAGGCCAAAAAGTAACAAAAGAAGAATCAAGATGAAAAAGCGATTTGAGACAATTGAGAAAAGCTTTTAAAATAAGTTTAAATAAGGTTATCAATTCAGTAATGTTCTCTGAGCATTAGCCCCCAAAAGGAAAGACTCAGAAGAACAATGGAGTGCTAACTATTGGCCTCAAGGGCTGTGCCTACAAAGTTGATTAAAACCTCATTTCTCTTAGCCAGGGGCAGTGGCTATGAGTATGCCACTGCCCTCCAGGCTGTGCAAGAGAGAAAGACTCTGACTTAGGGAAAAAAAAACTTGTTTCCTAAGAACTAAGAGCACTGAAATTAAGAATAGTAGCAAGCCAAAGAGTGAATCAGATTGAAACTAAGAAAATAAAAAAATTTCTTTTATACAGGTGAAGTCTAGGCTCACTTTATAATTACAGTGTACATGTGATATGCCTGCCTCATATCTTCTATACCAAACTCTCCACAACACTGAACCTTCTTGTTCACTTAAGTAGCTGACTGAATGTGAATGTTAGGGGCTTAATCATAGGTGAAAGATAATGACAATGAGCACTGGGACAATAATCCTCAAAAGGCAGTATTTTCCTTATTCCTCTGTATCTCCAACAGCAAACTGTTTTGTGGGTGGCAGTCTAAACCTAGAGGGCCTTCCTTCTGGGGAGCCCAAATAATCCAGCTGACTCAGACCACAATGTATGAAAGTTTGATTCACAACTATGCAGCCAGATGAGGCCATAGAACATTCTGTGTTAAGTTATGGAATTACACAGTTTCAGAGCTGGAAGGAACCTTAGAGAGCATATAATTCAATAGTCTATTTTTGGTCGTCTAGCTTGATCTTCTAACCAAGGATGAAAGGCCTCTGAAGGTATGTGTTCCTCCTTTTTAACACGTGAGAAATAATCCTCACTTGAGTATTTATCTCTTCCTTTGAACTTTTTGTAATTCTATGAAAGTCACAACTGATATTTCATATCCATGTTTTCTGCAGACCTCTTATTATCCCAGTGAGGCCTGTATTCCAGCTGGACTATAAACTCAATAAGAAAAAACATCATTTAACAGTTTACCATTTTTGCATCCTAAATGTTTGAGATTAGAGCTTCTCCTCTGATTGAGGTTCTGTAGTCAGAGCAGAACCTCCTTGTGCCTTCAGTTCCTCTATGTGTCCATTCAAAGATGTTAACTTGGCCTTAGCATAAAGTTTTTGTTTTTTAATTTTGTCATCCACTGTTTTTCTCCCTTCCTACCTGAGAAAAAATGATGATCAAGTCATAAATGCTTATTCACCACTAATCTAGCGCATAACACAAACGATTCACTTATTTAGTTAGAGATAGAGTCTCACTCTGTCACCGTGGCTGGATTGGAATGGCATGATCATAGCTCATGGCAGTGGTAATACTCCCATCTCAGCCTCCCAAGTAGCTAGGACTATAGGCATGCACCACCATACTAGGCTAATTTAAAAAAAAATTTTTTTTTTTGCAGAGTTGGGGTTTCACTATGTTCCCCAGGCTGGTATTGAACTCTTGGCCTCAAGTGATCCTCCCACCACAGCCTCCCAAAGTACTGGGATTACAGGTATGAGCTTCCACACCTGGCTCAAAAGTTGTTTTTAATAGGTGTAATGAAACAGTATTAGTGAAATTAGAATTTGATTCTCTAATACTCTAAGAAAAGACACAAATCTAAGTGAATGTTGTATCTGTCCTTTATCAAATGCTCTGCAAGAAAGGATAAAGATAAGAGTACATGTAAAGCATCATCTTTCTGCTGCAGTTGGTCATCCTTCTGTCTAATAGCATCTTTTAGGCTCACCACCAACTCCTCTGCATAAGCTAGATGCTCCAGAACATCCTGTTGTGCTGTAGTATTCAATTCAATGTCCTATTTCTGAGGTGATTGCTAGTGTTTAGACAAAAGATTGTCAATGCACCAGGGGAAAGGCATTTGCTTCCAAATAGGAGATCCTTCATTCTACTTTCATCTTCTGTTTTGCCTAAGTCATATTCTTAAGACTCTTTCTAGCTGTGATCCAACAGTAATAATTATTATAGCCACTACAATGTATTAAGTTTTTTATAAATGTTAAACATTTTACAAATATTATCCAATTTATGCCATTATTATCCTAATTTTACAAAAGAGGAAAATCACAAGAAGCAAAGATCATAAACTATTACAGGTAAAAGCCCCAGATTTAGAATTAAGAAAGTAGTTGAATAAAACTCTTAACCACTGGGCATTACCTTTTTTTTTTTTTTTTTCCAGAAAACTAAAGAACATCTTTTGATCCCTTATGTTGTCCTTAGGAAAAAACAATACAAACTATACTAGAAGTAGTAAATAAAATTATAATAGCAAAATTATATTCTCAAAACCAAAAGGTGTTCCAGTTCCCTCATTTGCCATTTAAATTTTTTCTATGGAACATGAATATCCAATGATGAGAAGGACTTAAACCAATCTGGCACGATCAAGTCCCAGGTGTACAAACAGGGAATACCCTTCAAATCTCATCTAGTACTTTGTTCCCATCACTGTGGCTTTAGGATATAAAATTACTGGAAAGGATCATTTATAAGGTTTCAATATTTTTCTGAATCCTCACTCCCATCGAGCACCAGGAAAGCTGCTCACCCCTTTCTATATTAAATTCTTTTCCTCAGAAGAACAGAGAACTTAGATCTTACTATTTTAAATCAGAACAGAACTACTCACAGAGTCTAAGGAAGCATTTCTATTATGAATGCTGTTATCTCCTGACAAATTATGATAAATAGTTTATGCCAATCCTGATAAACATTTAAACATTTCTGTAGGAAAAGGGGGGAGGGACATATGAATCAGTAAAAATGGACATAGGCTTCTCCTATACTGATAACTATATCATTCATAAGTGAAATAATAAAGGTGTGCAGGTGACATATATTTGACAGTCTGCAGCATGACGATGTCTTCCAAAAGGCATTTGAGTATGTATAGTGTGACCATATACTGTTATTTTCAATAGCAATTGCATAGATTATCATCACTATCACTAACATCATTTTTAAATAAAATACAAGTGTATAGTTGTTAAATACATAGCTATTAATTACACCTTAAAGTTTAACTTTAATGCCCTTTCTTTCATAACAGTTTCATTTACAAACATTAATTTTTTTAGTCTTTCTTT
>CAUYQG010000700.1:0-18638 GCA_963574415.1 Tarsius wallacei
TGAGTGGATTGCCTGAGCCCGCGGGTTCGAGACCCGCCTGGGCAAGCGAGACCTCATCTCTACAATAAATCAAAAAACTAGCCGGGCGTGGTAGCGCGCGCCTGTAGTTCCAGCTACTTGGAAGGCTGAGGCGGAAGGATCGCTGGAGCCCAGCAGGTCGGGGCTGCGGTGGCCGGGAGCGGCCACTGCACTCCAGTCTGGGCGACTGAGTGAGACTCCAACTCAAAAAAAAAAAAAAAAAGAAATAGTGGGTCTCTGTGTTACAGTTTTGTATGCTAGACTCCCCCTTCCCCGAACCAAGCTCAGAACTCCTCTGCTGCCCCTAAACGGCAGGCTTTCCAGGAGATTTAGCACTTGGTCTGAGACCTGTTGCTCGGGAGCCCTTCCCATCAGTTTAATTTCTTTTCCCTTTTAATCCTGGGGCTGGCAGGATGTTCAGGGGCAGTAATTTAATCAAGTATGCAGTTTGTAAAGCAGCTGCTATTCTGTGTACTAAGCACATTTGCCAACCTTTTCAGGGAAACCTCCAAGCTGTTCTTGGAACTTAGCGATATTGCAGGGAAAAAAAAAGTTATATTTAATAACGTTTCATCCTTTGGGTTCTTCGGCTAATAGAAGCATAAGTGAGGCCATGTCTGAAAGCCATTTCTTTATGTGGTTCAGAAAATCAGGACATGGCAATTACACTGTGTATGGGATTTAGGAAAACAGTAATGCCTGACGAGCAGGAAACGGTTCAGCAAGTTACTTAGTTTGAAGGCGCAGACCTGCTCGCTGGGTCCCAGCTTAGCCCTCCTGCCCTTCCCCTCTTTATGTTCTTGCTCTGCCCAGACCCCAAGCCCTCATGCCCCGGGGGCTCACTGCTCCTTGACCCACCGGGGTGGGGTGGGACCCCCTGATGAGGCGCCTTGGCACTCTGGACCTGTGCATGGAGCTGGGCTTGAATTCCACCCTCCTGGCTCCGCCCGTCTCTCTCCACCACTGCATGTAACGGCCTTGTTAGGTTTGTAACATGTGGCAGCTATGTGATCTGCTGGGGAAGAGACACACGTTTAGAGAAATTTACGTGCCACATGCTTCTCCTTTCTTTATTCCTCTTTCCCCCGAACTGACATAAGAGAGTCGCACACAAGCAGATGTCAGGATGACTGCCGCCTCGCCTCATCAACTGGAAAAACCACTGCCTGAAATCCCCCCGACACCGTTTCTGGGATGGCAGATGCGAACAGGAGGGGCAGGGCCATGTATCCTCCTGCTTAGGCGGGAGCTGAAGCCTTAATTCAAAAACAAATTGAGTCCTTCAGCTGTCACGCGGTTGTTGCCTGGATCTTTGGGGATAAATATCATTGCTGCTGCCTCGGAGCTCATCTCTCCTTTCCCCAGAGCCTTCCCCTCTTTATGTTCTTGCTCTGCCCAGAACCCAGCATTTCTCTGACAAAAGCACGCATTATTTAGAGCCTGTCACCTCTTGAAGTTCTTTAATTACAGAATTAAACCAAAGTAATGACAGTTTAATTTGTTCTTTCATTAATTGGGAGCGCTCCAGGCGGATGCAGAGGGAGCGCGCTTGGAAGGCATGAGGAAGGTGTGTTGAGTGACTGAGCATGAGTAATAACACTGTTGTGTAGCACCAGGTGCCTGCTGGGTGCTCCTGGGCAGGTCTGTTATCCTGCTAGCAGCCTCGGGGAGGAGACGTTGCCTTCCCTGTCTGACAGCTCAGCATCTTGAGGCTCAGAGAGGTAAGCCTCAGAGGGAAGACCACCCAGACAAGCAGAGGGAGAGCCAGACCTGGACTCAGAAGCCCAGCCCAGAGCCTCTGTCCTGTCCACGGCCCCACCCGGTCTTTGGGCCGCCGGCTGTGGACCAGGATTCCACAAGAGGCCGCCCACAGGAGGATGGGCACACCCCACTGTGTGCTCCTCACTTGGTTGTGTCTGGCTGAATCTGAAGCTGAGAACAAACATGTGAACTTGTGAAACGGAAGGCAAACGGGGGTTGCAGGGGCTGGCGCTCCACTGACGGCGACGGGAATTTTGCTGTTTTGGAGGTGATGGTTTGCCCTTCTGGGAGGCGTGGAGCCGCTGAGAGGTGTGCCCATGACACGGCCCATCTGTATACTTGTGGGTTGGGAAGCCGCCGCAGGGAACCTCAGGGACATTATGTTTCTAAAGTTGGTGGTGAAGGGTAGTGCCCGGTGTGGAGGGCCTGTCAGGCCTGCTGACCACCCCAACCCTGCTGCAAACACATCTGTGCCCAGGCCCCACCACGCCTGGCAGATGAAATGCCTCAGATACCTGCCATGGCCTGCTCAGTCTGGGGCTGGGCTTTGGAATTGGGCCCCTG
The DNA here is from genome assembly GCA_963574415.1 of Tarsius wallacei. Lineage (NCBI taxonomy): Eukaryota > Metazoa > Chordata > Mammalia > Primates > Tarsiidae > Tarsius > Tarsius wallacei. The sequence continues at coordinate 2,344 of CAUYQG010000700.1, forward strand.
GGACCACCCTGAGGGTGGAGGGCTGGAACATTCATGTGTCGGTGACTCACCTGGCAGGTCGTGTCTAGAGGGAGGTAGCGCCACAGCCCAGTGTCCTCCTCGTGTGTGTGGGGGCTGGAGCCCTGTGCACCAGCATCGGCCCATCTGGCAGCCGGCAGTGCGGGAGAGGAAAGGGGACGAAGAGCTCCCGACGCCTTAGTGACACCTTCTGCTTGGGCATAGTTCCCTTTGAGCTTCCTCCCAGGTCTGGGTCGTGGTGGTATTAGCCCAGTTTTCTAGCTGTGAAAATGGAGGGACAGAGACATGGTGATTTGTCCAGGCCACGTGGACTCAAGGGGAAGAACGGGGTGAGGGTTCAGCGGTATCTGGTCCTGTAATACCCCGTGGATTCAGGCCTCGTCGTCCTTCTTGCTGTCACCCTGTGTCCCCACTGGGCCTCTCCTTGCTCACACTGTCCCCATCACCCTGCAGCCTTAGAGTTCTACCCTTCAAGTTCCCAGATGAAACTTGAGAATTTATAATTAATGCATTTCTCTGCAGCAAAGTCTGGATGAATTTAGGATTAGAAGATTCGGTTACACTTTATTATTGTTTGTCATTAAAATCATGCAAATAAGCCATGGAATAAAGCAATTTGTATTGTTTTGGACACCAGATTTACATGTGTACTGTAAGAAAAATGATACTGCATTCCTTCAAGGTGGTAATGACATTTTGCCTCAGAGCGTTAGCTTTGTTGGTCTCAATCTATGATTTATGCCACGGAAACTTCCAAAAAGATTTCAAACTAGTTCATCATCAAAACAACAAGGGTTTTAAAACATGCTTAAAAGAAAACTTAGAAGTCTCGTCAAGGCGTGGGAGTGGAGAAGGCAAGACTCGTGGCGGCCTCTGACCCCAGGGTCTGAGAAATAAGCCAGAAGCTCACTTGTTGTGGAGCCGAAAGGGGGACCCGATGGGCTCTAGGTTCTCCTTTCGGATTAAGAGGAAGCTTCTAGGCAACTTTGTTCCAACACCCCAGGTTGCTTCGTGGAACTTCCGACTTCTGTAGGGAGTGGCAGGCACAAAACCTGTTGTTCCAGAACTTCTGGGAGAAGAAGGTGTAGATGGCCAGACCGAGCTGAGCCCAGGCTGCCACGTCAGAGCCGGTTTCCATGGCAGGCGTTTGGAGAAGGTGGGGTGTAAAACCCCACAATCCAGTCTGCACAGCCCCTCCACGAAGACCCAGGGCTGGGTCCGGCGATACCAATGATGAGGCAAAGGATGTAAAGTTGGCCACCCAGGTTAGATAAAAGGAAGGTTCAACCCAGGCCTCGAGGTCAACTACTAAATTTGGCATCTGCCCCGGGCACTGTGACTCCTTGGCTGTTTCAGCCCTCTGCCCCATTCTCTTTCTGGTAGGGTGGGTATATGCCCCTGAGGCCCAGTCAGAATACAGATGAGAAGCCTCCTGGTGTTGGGAGCCCCTCTCCTGGTGTCCTGAGGGGGTGTCCACAAATGACACAGAGCCATGACAAGTAGCATTGTTGGTGTTGACGACCAGAGTCAGTAAAAATGTATAAATCTCAACACACAGTAAGCAGCGTAGTGGCAATCATAATTCATTTCAAAAATAGCAGCTTAAAATTAATCAGCAGGTTGGGTGTGGTGGCTCACACCTGTAATCCCAGCACTTTGGGAGGCTGGGATGGGAGGATCACTTGAGTCCAGGAGTTCAAGACCAGCCTGGACAATATAGTGAGGGCTTGTCTCTAAAAATTGAAAAAATTATCTGGACGTGGTGGTGCATTCCTGTAGTCCTAGCTACTTGGGAGGCTGAGGCAGGAGGATCACCTGAGTCCAGTAGTTCAAGGCTTCAGGGAGCCATGATTGTGCCACTGCACTACAGTCTGGGAGACAGAGTGAGACCCCAGCTCCAAAAAAAAAAAGTTAATCAGCAGTTGTGCTATTTTCTTCTTTAAAAATACTGGAAGCCACACAAGAGTACAGGAGAGATGAGCGGATCCACCAACAGACAGAGGGGCTTCTTCATGGGCACAGGTATTGGTGACCACACTACTCTGTGGGCTCGGCTGCACCTTGATCATGAGTTCTTGCTGCTGTCAGCACCTGGACAGATGGAGGGTTCCTGACTGTCATGCTCACAGCCAAGCAGTTTCTGTAAATTACAGGCTGTGTGACCACAAAAATCATCGACTTAAGTGCTGTAGACTTATCATTATTATACCATTACATGAGTCTTCTTAATCCTTAAGAATCACTTGTTAAACTTTTATAGGTAAAATAATTTTGTGCTCACTGAAGTAATGTAATTATACAGACTAATTCAACACTATTTGAGATTTTTTAGGCTCCATTTATAATGCTGCCTCATGTGTTCCAAGTATAGTTTGTTAGGTAATGATGCATATTCAACCCCAGAGCACCCAGGCCTGGGCATGAGCTTGGGTGCCGGGTGTTGAATGAACCAGAAACTACTGAAACTGTTCTGTTTGTCCTTAGCTGGCCCTTTTAGAAGTGATTAGACTTAGGGATTATTTCTCAGAAATGCGCTGGAGACCCATAAATCTACTCCGATTTTATTTTTAGACACCAACCTGGAGCCCACAAAGATAATTTCTGGCATGTTACGATAGCACTGGGCAGCAGGGGAGGCGGTGTGCCGCGGTGGGGTGTGCCAGCTTCCGGGTGGGGGGCATTGCTCTCAGCCAAGTGTCTGCAGTTCTCTCCCTGTGTCAGGATTGAACATATCAGGGAGCCCGAGAGCACATTTTGAGTGTCTTTCGAGAGGGATTTTGGGGCGGTCTGGACCAAGGGGCTCAGCCTGCTACCACCCCAGACTTGACTGCTCTGAGTTTTTGGTGGTACCTGATGCTGTGACATGGGTGGTATTAGGCAGGGTGGGGGAGGCAGTGAAAACCAGGCTGCAGAATGACACTTCTGTGGCCTAATGATTTTCAAAAACCATTTGCAAGATTGAGGTAATGTATTTCCCAGATTCAAGCAATTTGTTCCTTCCCATGGTGCTGAATCAGGCTGTTAAATCCCCTCGCTGTGCGCATATAGCTATTGGCACCAGGGGAAAATGGTCAAGTTCAAGGCCCCTGCGTATCTGTGCTCTTTTCTTTGGCAATTGATGAGTAACTGCATTTTTAAAAAATGGAGTTTTTAAGAACATTGGAAAATGTTAAGTGAAGAGAGCAGGATGGCAAATTGTCCATTCACTGGGCTTTCAGGAGAAACAAAGAATGCATAGGGAAATGCTGTGTGGAAACTGCCTGCAGGCGTGGTGGTGATCTGTGTGTAAGTGCCAGGGTTAGGTGCAGTGTCACCCTCTGTACCGTACCCGCTGCCAGGGCGGTAACACCTGGCCCCCAACTGAGAAGCACCCCAGGGACCGAGTCACGTGGACGCCGGCCGGCCTGCTGTGAGCTTGTTGTGTGACCTCGGGAGGCTTCCTTCACACGCGGAGCCTCAGTTTCTTCATCCGTGAAATGGCCCAGTTACACCAACTCATTGGGTGAGGGATGCTGTGAGGAATCCCTGCCCACTCCCCCACTCCATGTGTAAACAACACAGTGTGGGCCATGCAGGAGTCTAAATAACCACAGCCCTGTGGTGGCGATGGATTGTCATAAACATGCATGTATTTCTTTCACAATCAGAATACATTACAGATAAAGTAATGGGAAAGGAGTAATGACTGGAGATGGAAGAACACAGCAGCCCGTCAGCTGTGTGGTCCCAGTGACCAGCCTGTGCTGATCACACTCACCACTGTTTATTCCTTTTCCAGGAAGGGAAGGTCACATGGCTGCCAGATCCTCCCTGATGGTGCATCTGGCCCTCCCCGAGGAGAAGCTTAGAGTGCCATGGAAACACCCATGGGCCCCAGCTTGGCCTGGGGGAGTCAGGAGGGCTTACTGGAGGAAAGAACAACTCATGGGAGACTGGAGGGAAGAGTGGAGACCAAGCAGGTGGAGAGGAATGAACATCCTTAAAGTAGCGAGAAGGGCATGTATAAGGCTGGAGGCTGCAAGGACAGAGCGAGTTTGGGAAATGTGGCTAGAAAGTGGCCATAAGGAGGTGGTGATGGGAGATGAGGTTGGGCTGTGAGTGGGGCCAGCTGTATCTGCTTCCAGCCCCAACAGAGCCCCTGGGATGTGCTTGGCAAGAGCCCACAGCTGGTTGAAGCCTTCAGCTAGCAGCTCAGAGAACACCACCTTCCTTGGCTTCTGCGTAGAATTTGAGCGGGGGGAGGGACTGGTGCTCATTTTTATGCATATTGAGAAATCTGGATGAAACTGATCACTTCCATCCCAGCCCCATCAGGGAGCCTGCCCACAGGCTGCCCTGGAAGTCCTCCCTGGGGGCAGAGACAGCCTGGTGCTGGCCTGTGGTGGTTGCGATGGCAGGGGGGCCTGAGTGACCTTACTCTCTGAGAGTGGTCACCTCTGTTCCAGGGCCCTGCCCTGGCTGGCTGTTGCATGGGGATAGGAGAGGCTGTCTCAACTGGGTTTCTTGAAAAGCTGAAGCCAGGAGGTCTATGCCCTGAGACATAGCTATGCATGACAGCCAGAGTCCCACCCAGGCCAGGCCTTCAGAAGGAATTAAGGTGGAGGTAATCCAGCTTCTCGACCTGGCCTAGGTGGATACCTGCCATCACTTGTCCAGGTGGCACCATAACGTGATGTGGGAATGAGTCCTGGGTTCTGGGTCTCCCGCCCCTGCTGTGTGTGCTCAGAAGTGGGTTCTCCCGTGTGCCCTAGCACTCCACTTCTCCTCTGGTCCACTCCCAAGTCCCAGTGATTCAGAGTGCACACCCAGTGTGTCCACGGTTTTGCGGCCAGGCCTGCTCCCCTCAGCCTGGATGCTGTCTTTGCTGGTCTCCCACGTCATTCTGGCCTCAGTGTCCTAGGAACCTGGTGTGCTCTCTAAAATGGAAGTCTGATTATTGCTGCTTAAAACCCTCAACAGCCTCCCATTTTACATGGAGGGGAAAATTCCAGAATTTTGTAAGTGTCTGTGGGGTCCTGTGTGACGGCATTTTGCCAACTCCTGTTACTCGCTCCCTTCCCACAGGGCTCTGACCACACTGGCCACTAGTGCCCCAGCCTGTGTGGCTGTCCCCTTCCCGGGCCCTGTCCACACCCTCTGCCTGTCCCCTCTTTCTCAAGAGAAGCCCACCCACCTCCCCAGTGGAAATCGAGCCTGGTTGTCTTCACAGCACTGATTCCAGTTGTGAGATCTGTGTGCTGCTTAATATCTTTCTCTCCCCCTAGACTCTCATGAGCTAGCTTGTCCTCTAGCAATTCCAGGCATGAGCAAAGTTCTTGGCACATAATGGGCCCCATGTAAAGAGCTGTTGGATAAACCCAGTGAATGAAAGAGAGTCACCCAATCTTTCTAAGCCTGTTTACACATCTGTAAAATGGAGATGACAGCTTCCTGGCAACCTTGTGAATTTGCACGAGGAATACATAAGTGTGCACAGAACTAAAGGTATAGCATTATTAATACTCATTCTGACCAGATCACAGCCTCCCCCCTCCCCCCAGTTATTGAAGGAGGAAGTACTTTTTAGGATGAAAGAATGGGGCAGTGCAAAGCCCCTTTTACTGACTGTGTGCAGACCAAGCACACCAAGGAGGGGAGAGACCTGTGGCTCAAGAGGAAACATGGCACTCGATGCCAAAGCACTTCGCAGTCCCCACGCGGGAGGCTGGCAGAAAAGAGCATCCAGTAGTGTCCGAGGAGCTCCAGTGTTGGGCGTGGAGCCTCCAGCTGTGCTGGTTGAAGGTGAGGGTGCTGAGAAGTCACCGGGTAGGAGGGAGCCAAGGGAGTGGAGAGACGGAGAAGCTAAGTAGTAAACCCCTTGTCTTTCCCTTCCCTTCCCTTCTCCCTTCCTTCCTTCCTTTCGAGTTGGAGTCTCACTCTGTTGCCCAAGTTGGAGTGCAGTGGCACTCTCACAGCAACCACCGCCTTGACCTTCTGAGCGCAGACAATCTTTCTGCCTCAGCCTTCCGAGTAACTGGGACTACAAGTTTGTGCCACCATGCCCAGCTAATTGTTTGACTTATTGTAGAGACAAGGTCTCGCCAAGTTGCCCAGGCTGGTCTCGAGCCCCTGGGCTCAGGCAATCCTTTCGCCTCTGCCTCCCGAAGTGCTGGGGTTACAGGCGTGAGCCACTGTGCCTGGCCATAAACCCGCTTTCTGAGAGCCAAAAAAGGTCGTTTTGGAAGCCCCTTGAACCAAGGTGGCCAAATGAGGGAGGGATGCTTCCATTAATGAGAGACAGAACAGATGCCAGGCAGGCGGTACAACTCATGGCGTCGCAGGACTAAGATGGACATGTTCACCAGGAGGCAGCATTCATTCACCAAAATCATTCATTCTTTTGGACGTTATTGGACTTACAGGGTCTGTGTAGGTTGAGGCCAGAGATTGAGTGTCTGGGTTTGCAAAGGCATGTGACACTCAAAGCCTCAGGCCATTAGAGCCTGGCAATACCATCACATCCTTAGTTTACAGAAGTGCAGGAACCAACCCAAGGTCCTTGTGGTACCAGAGAGTCTCAGACTGTTCTTAAGAATGTAAGAGTGATAGAGAGGTTTCTACCAGGTGGTACAGTTGAATGGGGTGGCCTGTGGCCTGCTGACCAGTAGCATCTAGCACTGAGTTAATTATTTACTCTCAGAGTGGAGGAGGTCTCCCATGACCGAAGGCACTGTACTTAGCATTATTTTCCACAACTTGATAATAAACAAATTGGGGAATGATACAGAAGGGAGATCTGCTTGTCCAGTCTGCAGATGACCCAAAACTAGGATATTCTGTTTATTCATCTGTCTGTCCATTCATCTGTCCACCCATTCATTCATCCATTCATTCATTCATGCATCCATCCATTTATCTATCCATCAACTACCCATTCCATCTGTCATCCATCCATCCATTCATAATTTGCTCATTCCAGGCATCCAGCTATTCATCCATCCATCCATCCATCCATCCATTTTATCCACCCATCCATCTTATCCACCCATTCTTCCATTCATCCATAATTCATTCATTCATTCCATCCATCCATCCATCCATCCATCCATCCAATCTATACCTTCATTCACCAATAGACATTGAGCTTCTAGTATGTGCCACACCCTGTTCAAGACACTGGGGACTAGGAGTGGACAAAACAGACATCGAATAGCGTCCTTATCCTCATAGAGCAAACATTTTAGTGGGAGAAACATACAAGCAAATCAGTAGATATATTATGTTAGGAAGTAGCATAATGCTTTGAAGGAAAGTAGAGCTGAGATGAAGGAGAGTGATGGGAGCAGTGTTTGGATGGAGTGGCTTGGGAGCATCTCTCGTGAGTAGAGACTGGAGCGGGTCCAGTGGTGGGTTAGAGAAGAGCATTCTAGGCAAAGGACCAGCAGGTGCACAGGCCTGAGCGGCCGGGAGGCCAGTGGCCGAGGTGGAGTCAGGCAGGTGACAAGGTGACATGGGTCTCTTGCGGGTATGGTGGGAAGCCCCTGGAGAGTTTCCAGCAGGGATGGGGGGACATAACCTGCCTCTGACTCGGAGGAGCTCTCTGTTGCTGTGTGGCAGGAGCTGGTGGGGTGGGAGTGGAGGCCAAGACTCCAGTGTTGTTCCTCCCAAAATTCTTTCATTGTGGTCAAATATGCAACACCTACCATCTTAGCCATTTTCAAACATACAGTTCAGCGGTATTAAATGCATTCATGATATTGTGCAACCATCACCACCATCCTCTTGATAGCTCTTCTGTCATGTGAACTCAAGACGCAGTTTTGAGGTTGCTGCAGTGGCGCTGGGGAGAGACCATGGTGCTCAGGGGGATGGGGCAGCAGGGTGAGGGTAGTGGGCGGACCTGGGGTACATTCTGAAGGCAGAGCCGACAAGTGAGGGGAAGGGCATAAGGGAGGACTTTAGTACGTTGGACAAGCAAGTTGGGGGACAGTGATCTGGGGCTGGGGTGCCGCCGGGAAAGGTGGAAGGGCTGACAGTAGGAAGAGGTGTGAGGCATCTCCCAGAGTGCAGGATTGGGGCAGTGGGCTGGCACTGGGGGCCATCACAGAAGGAGGTTGAAGATCATCTGTGCTGGAGCCTGCAGCTCTCGGCCTACGCTGCCCGGGCATGGGTGCCTGCGGCACCTCTCACAGCATACCTGGGACAGATAGCATCTGCATGCCTCAGTTTCCTCATCTGGATAATGACCTTATAATACCTACTTTGCAGGGTGGTGGTAAGGATTGAGTTAATTCATTTAACTCAGTCAACTCAGTTAACTCAATTGTGAAGTGCTGGAAAGCACAGTGGGCACATAGCAACTGCTCAATGCACGATTATTGTCACCTGGAGGCAGGAGACAAGGTGGTTGGTTTTGCCTCAGACTAATGTCCACAATTGTGATGGTTTCAAAAGGGACACTGGCTACTACTCAGACGACTGTCCTCCTCACTGTTAGACAAGCCCGCACCTGCTGAGGACCTCAGACTGCTGAGGGATTGTCCCCAGCCGTTTGGAGTGTGTACCTGCTGCCCTCCAGAACCCCTTTGCTCTCCACGCGCTCTTCAGCTCTCCGCGATGGGTCTTGCTCTTAATCCCTTTTGCCTTAAGAAAACTCTTCTGTGCCCTTTACATCTTCTGCTGACATTTAAAACTCCCTCCCTTTGTTCTGACCTTATTGAATAGAGAGAATAATTTCTTGGAATTCTCTGTTTGATGAACATTCATGTACTTACAGATTCTGGTTGAGTTTCTCCTCAGCCTTTGCTTGGAGAGACCTTGCAGGATTTGGTATAGAAAACATTTTAGGAAGTACTTTGGAGGATGGTGTAAAATGAAAATGCTGCTTTTGTTCTTGTTTTTTCTGCAAATGTGAGCTCCTGGGAACCCAGATGTCAGCTAGGGTGTCCTGTCCTTGGAGATTCAAGTGAAGTTGGCTCACATTCCTATATTGTGTGTGCTAGAAGCCCTGCCGTGTTCCCACGTTCTCTAAACATTTTTGTGAAGCTGGTGGGTGTGAGGAAGGTATTGTGGGAGGGGTCATTTCTTCAAATCATCCCGAGGTCCAAGTTCATGCCTGCAGTGAGTGAGATCAGTGTGTAGGTCACCACTGGCCTTCTTGTAATCTGTGACACGGCAGCTCACCCACAGAACAAATACTCTCATTCCCTCACTCTTCTAAATATTCCTGCTGGAAGGCTGGTTGTAGGGAGATGTCTTCTGAAGTAGTAGGGTAATGGAGTATGGTATGGTAGTTGCTGAGAGGGTAAGGAGGTGGGTGCAGTGTTACTCTCCACTGCAAAGCAGGCTTAACACTGGAAATTAGGTTTGCCTTCCAGTAATGAGGCAGCAGTTTTCAGGCTTACTGTCTCACAGCTGACAACTACAAAATTCTGCACAGTAGCACCAACATCAAAACTACCTGAAGGTATTGGAGAGCAACACAACACAGGCAGAAACTGAATAGAAGTCTACGCTTGTAAGAAGGGAATGGGACTGGATGTGTTTCCTGCTTTTACATTTTCTGCCTGAGTGTAGGCTCTAGTCTGTGCCAAGCAGGCTGCTAATAAGCTAGATAGAAAACCTGTAGTGCTACTCATCTGGAGAACCAGAGAACAGAGTTTGGGGTAACCACAGCAACTGGAAAGTGTATGTAAACGCTACCCAAATCTCTGGATGACTCCTGAACCCATTCATGGGGCAGACTCCAAGCAGCTCAGCTAAGGCCAAGAGAACTGGATAGAAGTTTCTTCTGCTGCACACCACAGGGGAGACCGACTTTGAAATTTGAGTAGAGCCAGGTTAACTGCCTTTTTTAAAAAAATCATTCTTTAGAGGACTATAACAGAATTTAGAATTAACATACATTTTGAAATGTTTAGTATTCTACTCAAAATTACCAGATAAAGCAAGAAACAGGAAAATGGGGCTCATATTTAAGAGAAAGCCAATCTATAGAGTTTGTCCTCAGGATGATTCAGATGTTGAAATTAGCAAACAAGTATTTTATTTTTTTGAGTTGGAGTCTCACTCTGTCACCCAGACTGGAGTGCAGTGGCCGCTTCCGGCCACTGCAGCCTCGACCTCCTGGGCTCTGGCGATCCTTCCGCCTCAGCCTTCCAAGTAGCTGGAACTACAGGCACGCGTTACCACGCCCGGCTAATTTTTGATTTAGTGTAGAGATGAGGTCTCGCCAAGTTGCTCGGGTGGGTCTCGAACCCGCGGGCTCAGGCAATCCACCTCAGCCCCCCAAGGCGCGGGATTACAGGCTGAGCCACCGAGCCCAGCTGCAAACAAGTATTTTAAAGCAACCATTATAGATGTGCTCAAGAACACAGGACAAAATAACCTCGCAACAAATAAAAGGATAGGAAATCTCAGTAGAGAAATAGGAACTACTTTTTTAAAGTGTAGATTCTAGAACTGAAAAATACAGTATGTGAAATTAAGAATTTAGAATTTCAAGTAGAGATGATAGAAGAAAGAGCCAGTAGAAATAGATCAGTAGAACTATTCAACCTTAAAATATAGAAAAAGAATGCAGGAGAGAAGAACAGATACTCAGGGAACTGTGGATCATATAAGAAGATCTATTATACAAGTAATTGGAGTTCCAAAAGGAGAAGAAAGAGAGAATGGGAAAGAAAAAAATATTTTGAAAAAATAACATCAGAAAACTCCCCAGCTTTTGTGAAATATATGCACCCACAGATTCAAGAGGAAAAAAGACACAGCTCTGCAAGTCCCAAGCTGGACAAATAAAAAGAAAACCACATCTAGGCATATCATAATCAAACTTGTGGAAACCAAAGGAAAAAAATCTCAAAAGCAGTCAGAGAAAAATGAGTATCACACGGAAGAGAATAATATGAAAAATGACTGATTTCTCATCAGAAATAATGGATTCCGGAGACAATGGAATGGGATCTTTTTTTTTTTTTTTTTGAGTTGGAGTCTCACTCTTTTGCCCAGATTGGAGTGCAGTGGCATGCTCCCGGCCACCACAGCCTCGACCTGCTGGGCTCCAGTGATCCTTCCGCCTCAGCCTTCCAAGTAGCTGGAACTACAGGCACATGCTACCACACTCGGCTAGTTTTTTGATTTATTGTAGAGATGAGGTCTTGCCAAGTTGCCCAAGCGGGTCTCGAACCCACGGGCTCAGGTAATCTACTTACCTCAGCCTCCCAAAGCGCAGGATTACAGACTGAGCCACCGGGCTGGGCTAGAATGGGATCTTTAAAGTGCTGATAGAAAACTAAAAACTTGGCAATCCATGATTCTGTATCTTTTAGAAATTAAGGTGAAGCTGGGTATGGTGGCATGTAATGGTAGTCTCAGCTACTCAGGAGGCTGAGGCAGGAGGATTGCTTGATCTCAGTATTTCGAGGCCGCTGTGAGCTATGATCACACCACTGTAGTCCAGCTTAGGTGACAGAGCAAGACCGTTTAAAAAAAAAAAAGGAATGATAGTAAAATAAAGACATTTTTGGATAAACAAAAACAAAGTGAGAATTCATGGTAGCAGATGTGCATTATAGAAATGTTAAGAGAAGTTCTTCAGGATGAAGGGGAATGATGCCAGATAGACACTTAGGTCTTCAGCAAGGACTGAAGAACACCAGAAATGGTAAATATATGAGAACATATAAAAGATTATTTTTTTCTCTTAAATTAAAAAATGCATATGACCACTTAAAGCAAAAAAAAAAATTGCACAGTGGGGTTCTGACATATATAGATTTAGTACATATGACAACTATAAAGTAAAAGATACGGGATGGTGAAAGGACATTTATGGTTGCAAGTTACCGAAATGTGAAATGGGAGAATATTAACTGAAGGAAGACTGTAAAATATTAAGAATGTATATTGTCTGTAGTTCCAGCTACTTGGAAGGCTGAGGTGGAAGCATCGCCGGAGCAGCAGGTCGAGGCTGCAGTGACCGGGAGCGTGCCACTGCACTCCAGTCTGGGCAACAGAGTGAGACTCCGACTCAAAAAAAAAAAAAAATAATGTATATTGTAATCCCTTGGGCAACTACTAAAAAAGTAATGTAAAGAAGTATAGCTAAAAAGCCAGTAGATAAATTAAAATGGAATTATAATATTCAGTTATTCCAAAAGAAGGCGGTATGGGAGGAGGAGAGGAATAAATGAGAGGTAAAAACAGACAATAGCAAAATGATCAATGTAAATCTGATTATATCAATAATTACATTAGTTGTAAATGGACAACACTACAACTAAAAGAGATTGTCAGAATGGATACAAATGCAAGACTAAACTATGTACTGTTGACAAGTGGTGCACTTTAAGTAAAAAAGAAACAACTGGGCCAAAGTAAATAGATGAAATAAAGAGATACTGTACAAAAGCATAAGAAAATAATAAGTATTATAATGCTAACCAATTAAATAGACTTCAAGACAAAGAATATTGCCAGAGATAAGAGAGATATCTCATAATGATAAAAGGAGCATTTCATTGGGAAGGTGTAACAATCATATGTGTTTACATCAAATAACAGAACTTTAAAACACACGAAAAAAGCTTCACAGAATTAAAGGGAGAACAGACAAATCCACAATTATGGTTGAAGATTTTGACAGCCTTCTTTAAGCAGTTGATAGAGCAATTAGACAATAAAGATAGAAGATCTGAATGATATATTAATTACCTTAACTGACACTTATAGAACATATATACATAACAAATACAGAGTATATGTGCTTTTCAGCTTCAAATAGTACTTCATAAGAAGGCCATATGCTAGGATGAAAAGCAAATCCCAGCATATTTAAAATGATTGAGACAATACAGAGCCTAGGTTCTGATTACAATGGAGTTAAATTAGTAATAAATAACAAGATACTGAACAATAAGAAAAACTCTAAATGTCTGGTAATTAAACCACATACTTCTAAGTAATTTATAGTGCTTTATACATTTGATCAAGATGGAGTAATAGGGGTCAGATTTATGCTCCAGTCCTGAAACAGCTAAAACTGGATAAGACCTAAGAAACAGTAGTTTTCAGACATTGAACACCAGGCAGTGCAGACAGGGAGAGAGAGAAAGAGTGAGGTGAGCCCTTGAGTTGTTTCAGCTTCCTGCCTGGTGAGAGTTTTCAGACTGTAGCACAGGAAGGAGAAATTCAGCTGGATCCCAGTGATTTCCCAGATGGAATTGGGAGTCTAGGAATGTGGAGTCAGCTGAAGTTCTCAGGACAATGAACGTGTGTGTGTGTGTGTGTGTGTGTGTGTGTGTGTGTGTGTGTGTGTGTGTGTGAGAGAGAGAGAGAGAGAGAGAGAGAGAGAGAGAGAGAGCGCAAGAGTGAGAACGCATGCGAGAGAGAGAATGTGAGAGTACACGCGCCAGCCGTTGGCTGGGCACAATGGCTCATGTCTGTAATCCCAGCACTTTATGAGGCCAAGGCAGGAGAATTGCTTGAACCCAGGAGTTCGAGACAGCCTAGGCAATATAATGATACCTTGTCTCTACAAAACAAAAAAACTAGCTGGGCTTGTGGTCCCAGCCACTTGGGAGGACTGAGGTAGGACAATCGCCTGAGCCCAGGAGTTTGAGACTACAGTGGCTGTGATTATGCCACTGCACTCCAGCCTGGGTGACAGAGTGAGATCTCAACTCTAAAAAATGAAATGAAAAAAGTCTTTAATGAAAAATACACTGCATGGGATTAACAGCAGGTTAGAAACTATAAAAGAGAAAGTTGGCAAACTTGAAGACATAGTTATAGAAAATATCCCAAATGAAATGCAGAGAGCAAATAACTTGGGGGAAAATGAACAGGGCATCAATGAACTGTGCAACAGCTTCATATTCACTCAATACATGAAAGCAGAGTCCTTACAGAAGGGGAGAGCAGAAAAAATATTTAAACTTGATGAATATTGTAAACCCATAGATTCAAGAACATCACAAGAAACATGAGGAAAAAAGTTCGCTAAAGTATATTGCAATGAAACTTCCTAGAACCAGTGATAAAGGGGAGAATCTTACAAGTAGCCAGAGGGGAAAAAGGCACATTTATGTACAGAGAAGCAACAATAAGGATGACACCAAACAGGAAGCCACGTCAGAAGACAGTGGAACACCATTTTAAAGCACTAAAAGGAAAAACCCCAAACACCATCAACCTAAAATTTAATGCCCAGTGAAATCTCTTTTTAAAAAGAATGACAGATAACTTTTTCAGACATTGCAAAACTGAAGTGATTCATCACCAGCAAACTTGCACTATAAGGAATGTTAATAAAGGGAGTCCTTGACACAGAAGGAAAATGATACCAGAGAGAAATTTGCATCTGCACAGAGGAGAGATGAGCACCAGAAGTGGTAAGTATATGGGTAAATGTGAAATGTTTTGTTCTTATTTAAAAATCTCTTTCAATGATGATTGACAGAGTAAAAATAGGAATGTATTGTATGGTTTATAACATGTATAGATGTAAAATGTATGAGAACAATAGCACAGAGCCTAGGATGGAGGAAATGGTGCATATTATTATGGTTCTTATAAGATAAGTGACAATATTACTTACAAGTAGACTGTGATAAGCTAAATATGCATGCTGTAAACCTTAAAGCAGCTAGTAATAAAATAAAACAAAGATTTATGGTTATAAGTTTAACAATGAGAGATAAAATAACAAAAGATACTCAATGCAAAAGAAGGCAAAAAAAAAAAAAATAGGTAAGTGGGGACAAAGAACAGATGGGATCAATAGAAAACAAATGGCAAGATTTAAACCTGAACCATAGCAATTATGGATGAAATGGTCTAAACAGCCTACTTAAAAGGCAGAGATTGTTAGGTTGGGTTAAAAAGTCAAGACCCAATTATATAATGCCTACAGGAAGCCCACTTTAAATATAAGACACAATAAGTTTAAATATAAAGGGATGGAAAAAGACATACCATACAAATCGTGATAAAAGTACAGTGGATTGGCTATTTTAATACCAACAAAGCAGATTTCAGAGCAAAGAATAGTACCAGGGACAGAGGGGTCAGTTCATCAAGGGACAGTAACTTTAGGTGAATAAATATTTATACAAATAACAAGAGAGCATTAGATACATGAAGCAAGAACTGACAGAAACTGAATGGAGAAGTAGTAAAATCAACAATTGTAGTTGGCAATTTCAACACCTCTCTCTCAATAATTGACAGGTCATGTAGTTGGAAAATCAGTGAAGATTTAGAAGACTTGAACAACACTGTCACCCACCTTGGTTTGACACTTATGGACCCCTCCATGTAATAACAGCAGAAAGTACATTCTTTTCAAGTGCCCAAGGAATGTCTACCAAAGTAGACCATATTCTAGGCCATAAAACAAGTCTCAGTAAATTCGAAAGGACTGACATCATTCAAAGCATATTCTGTGACTACTATGGGATTCAATTAAAAATCAGTAACAAAGATATTTGGAAAATTTCCAAATATTTGGAAACTAAACAATGCACTTCTAAATAGTCTATGGGTTATTAAAGATACTGTTAGGAATATTAGAAAATATTTGGAACTGAATGCAAATGAAAATGCAATATAGGAAAATGTGGAATGTGGGTAGAACAATTTTTGGAAAACAATTTTTAGCACTAAATGTCTGTATTGGTTGGGAAGAAATTTTGAAATTAGTGATCTCAGCTTCTACCTTAAGATGCCAGAAAAAGAAGAGCAAATCCAACCCAAATAAGCAAAAGAAAGAAAATAAGAGCAGAAATAGAAAATAGAAATACAGTAGAGAAAAATCAGTGGAACAAAAAGCTAGTTCTTTGAGGCCAGTGAAAGGTATAAACCTTTAGCCAGGCTCATGGGAAATAAAAGAGAAAAAAATACTGGTTGCCAATATTAGGAATGAGAGAAGTGACCTAATTATAGATCCTACAGATATTAAAAGGATACTAAGGTGATGTTATGGTCAACTTTATGCCAATGAATTCTACAATTTAGATGATATGGATAAATTCCTTGAAAGACTTAACACTAAAAGCTCATTCAAGAAGAAATAGATGGAAAAAACCAAACAGCCCCTTTAAAAAGTGGGCAAAAGACATGAATAGACACTTCTCAAAAGAAGATATACTGGCAGCCAACAGACACATGAAAAAGCGCTCAGCCTCACTCATCATCAGAGAAATGCAAATCAAAACCACATTGAGATACCACCTAACCCCTGTAAGAATGGCCATCATTAATAAAACAAACAACAACAGATGCTGGCGAGGATGTGG
>CAUYQG010000707.1:0-28496 GCA_963574415.1 Tarsius wallacei
GTTGCCCAGGCTGGTCTCGAACCTGTGGGCTCAGGCAATCCTCTTACCTCGGCCTCCCAAAGTGCTGGGATTATAGGCATGAGCTACCGTGCTGGCCAACTTAAGCTTTTCACAGATCTGCCTCTTACAAATTAAACCAAGCCTTCATGACTTCTGGGTGATCAGCCTGTAATTGAACTATCTTCTAGATAAAAATTAGTACTCTTTAGAGCAAGATAATGGAATCCAGAATCTTCTTTTTTTTTTTTTTGAGTTGGAGTCACTCTGTCGCCCAGGCTGGATTGCAGTGGCACACTCCTGGCCACCGCAGCCTCGACCTGCTGGGCTCAGGCAATCCTTCCGCCTCAACCTTCCAAATAGCCGGAATTATAGGCATGTGCTACCATGCCCAGCTAATTTTTTGATTTATTGTAGAGACGAGGTTTCACCATGTTGCCAGGCTGGTCTCGAACCCGCAGGCTCAGGCAATCCTCTTGCCTTGGCATACCAAAGTACTGGGAATATAGGCTTGAGCCACTGCGCCTGGCCCAGAATTTTCTGTAATATGTCATTAGGATATTTAGTATGTGATAAAAACTAGTGGATGTGAAGTTGTATGCTATAATTAACAAAACAAGTCACTAAAAGTTGACCTTGAGATGGCCTAGATATTGAATTGAACAGGTGAAGATGTTGAAGCAACTATTATAAATATGTTCAGGAAATTAAAGGAAAATATGGTATTAATGAGTGAAGGGATAAGGAATCTTAGCAGATAAATGTAAACAAAGAGAACTAAAGTGAAATTCTAAAACTTAAAGTTTTAATAAAATGCAATAACTGAATTGAAAACTCACTGGATGGTCTTAGCAGCAGATTGGCAAAGGGAGAAGAAAGAGCAAATTTGAAGACAGATCAACACCTTATCTAATCTAGAGGGCAGAAAGAAAAAGGATTGAATAAAACACAACAGAGCATCAGAGACCTATTAGAATCAGATGATCTAACATTCATGTAATTGGAGTCCTAAAATAGTTGGAGAAATTATGAGTAAAGTTCACCATTTTGGATGGAAAGCACTGATTTATAGATCCAAGATGTGTAATGAACTACAAACAAGATAAATATAAAGAAACTCACCTAGTCAGCATGTGGGAATATTTAAGGTTAGGAATGAACTCAGTTTTAAAATAAGGAACTGGGTCTGGGTGTGGTAGCTCATGCCTGTAATCCCAGCAATTTGGGAGGCATAGGCAAGAGGATTGCCTGAGCTCAGGGGCTCAAGACCAGTTTGGGCAACTTGACCAGACTTCGTCTCTACAATAAATCAAAAAATTAGCCAGGCATGGTGGCACATACCTGTGGTTCCAGCTACTTGGAAGGCTGAGGCAGAAGGATCGCCTGAGCCTAGCTGGCAGGTGGAGGCTGTGGTAGCCATGAATGTGTCACTGTACTGCAGTCTGGGCAACTGAGTGAGACCCCACTAAAAAAACCAACTAAAATAATAATAAAAATAAAATAAAATAAAATAAGGAACTGGCCAGGCGCATTGGCACATGCCTATAATCCCAGCATTATGGAAGGCTGAGACGAGAAGATCACTTGAACTCAGGAGTTCAATACCAGCCTAGAGACCTTGTCTCTATTTTTATATTTTTAAAATAAAAAAATTATTAAATAAGGAACTAGAAAATGCTAGTGTGATTGAAGTGAAATGATACAGAGGGGAGTAACAAATTAAATTAGATGTAGATCAGGCAGTTTTCTCCTCATGATCCATGTAAGATTTTATATCTTATTCTGAATGTAGTGGGAAGTAATAAAATATTTTAAGCATAAGAGTGATATGATCAGATGTGTTTTTAAAGATGATTTATTTTGCCAGTAGTTTGGAGGGGGCAAGAAAAGCAGCTCAAGTGCAGTAGTCAAGGATAAAGATGATGGAAGTGTGTATTTGAGTTTCAGTGATGAAGCTGGAAAGGGGTAAAAAATCATTTTCTAGGTATTTCTTCTACCTAGAAAATGGTTCTTTATTCAGAAACTGTCAACTTATGAGAAGGAGAATAGGCAGATTGTTCTTAGTCATTATAAGAATGCATATGTGGCTCAGCCTTTAATTCCAGCACTTTGGGAGACCAAGGTGAGTGGATTGCCTGAGCCCACGGGTTCAAGACCAGCCCAGGCAACTTGGCGAGACCTTGTCTCTACAATAAATCAAAAATTAGCTGGACATTGTAGTACACGCCTGTAGTTCCAGCTACTTGGAAGGCTGAGGCGGAAGGATCGCCAGAGCCCAGCAGGTTGATGCCGGAGTGGCTGTGAGTGTGCCACTGCACTCCAGCCTGGGTGACAGAGTGAGATTCCAACTAAAAAAAAAATACATATATTACAAGTGATCTGTAGTAATTGTCCTATTTTTACAATTATTTTTAATTCTTATTTCTTGAAATTAAACAATATCATATTTCTTAGTTAACTTTTACTGATGGAAATCAAGTTACGTTTTGATTCAAAGTTTGTTGCAATTTAGCTTCACTTCCATTTTAATTACTTACTCTGGCTAGCCATGTTATCTTTCTAAGCTTCAGTTTCTTCACTTATAAAAATGGTGATTATGCATTCATTTTTCTCAGAGTTTTTGCAAAGGACTGACAAGGTATATTTTTGGCAATTATAAAGTATTACGAAAATTTCATCATCTCTGAGATGAATGCATGGCTTTTATTATTCAGGAGATGGTAATTTTTTATATAGGACTCTGAAGGTATTTTATTCTTTATAAAGTGGTTGTTTTTAATATTGATCTTGAATTGAAGGAGAGATATATTCCTATTTGTTTAATCTGTGTTGGAGTTTTATTTTTATTCTTTCTTTTAAGACCAGCCTAGACAGAGACTGGAAATTTAAAAAAAACCAAGGCCGGGCTTGGTGGCTCAGCCTGCAATCCCAGCACTTTGGGAGGCCGAGGTGAGTGAATTGCCTGCGCTTGTGGGTTCGAGACTAGCCGGGGCAACTTGGTGAGACCTGTCTCTACAATAAATAAAAAGTTAGCTGGGCATGGTAGCGCACACATGTAGTTCTGGCTACTTGGAAGGTTGAGGCAGAAGAATCGCCTGAGCCCAGCAGGTTGATGCTGAGGTGGCCATGAGGTGCCACTGCACTCCAGCCTAGGCGACAGAGTGAAGACTCCAACTCAAAAAGCAAAAAACCCCCAAAACTTGTATTGCAATTATTGAGGCTTACAGTGAAAGAAACAAATATTAAACTCATTTGTATATTTATTTAATTAGAGTGATTAAGAGTTTAATTTTAAATATGTAATCTACCTAAGAGGTGGCAAATGCTGTGGTAATTTGCCTTTCACATAGAGAATGTATTTTTCTTCCAAAGATTGCTCAATTGTCAATCTGTTTCTTTTCCCCCCTGTGTTAGGGTCTTACTCTCTTGCCCAGGCTGGAATACAGTGGGGCACTATCACAGCTCACTGTAGCCTCCACCTCCTGGGCTCAGGTGATCTCTCCGCCTCAGCCTCTCAACTTGCTGGGACTACAGGCACATACCATCACACCTGGCTAATTTTTTTAATTTTTTTGTAGATACAAGGTCTCACTATGTTGCCCAGGATGGGCTCAAACCCTTGGGCTTAAGTGATCCTCTCGCCTCATCCTCCCAAAGTGCTGGGATTACATAGAGTGCTGGGATTATAGTGGTGTAAGCCACTGTGTCCAGCCTTTTTTTTTTCACTATTATTTATCTTCCATAGTATATTAAAAACAAAACAAAAAGTTGGCAATAATTAATAAGGAAGTGCTAAAATGAATGTTCTAATATTGTTTAATTATAGAACCTAAACTTTTCAACATTTTGAGAATAATTAGTTTTAACCGGTACTTCCATAGAAATTATACTTTTAATTCCCTAAGTGATAATAAAAATCTTGGAATTAAAAGGAATAAAATAAAAACAAAAAAATAAAATTAAAAACAGGAATTAAAAGGAATTTCATCTGTAATATTTGAAAATACCCATCTGCGGGAGCCCGCAAAGTCGGCCTTGGGCATGTGGCTCAAACTTGTCCCTCCATTGGTACTGACTGTGCATTTTCATTGTCAGAGTCTCCCTGTAGGAGCTAGATATTGAAGGCAGGATCTAGAAGCTTCTACCTTGTAATTGTTGGCCACCATGATAAATTAGTTTTTGAAATGGGGTTTTTACCAACTGGGAAAGAGGAATCCAAAGATGATCATCCTCATCCGAACCAGTTCATAGTCCATATTGCTCTTGACCTCATGGATGAGAACATGTGGCTGTCGAACAACATGCGCTTGAAAACCGGACAGTTTTGACAAGTGGTTTGTGTCAGCATTTGTCATACGGGGCTTATAAGGTATGTTATGCTTCATGACTTAAGGCAAGAAAATGGAATGAAGAACTTATTTACTGATGCCTATGGTTTATATATAAAGTTTGCCATGAATTCATTTTATGAACTCAGTTCTCCTGTTTGATCAAGCACATTTGACAGAAGAGTTCGGTTTCATGTGACATATGCAGGAATGTGTACATTGTAAGTAACTTGATTAAATAGCCTGGTAAACCAAAAAAAAAAAAAAAAAGATACAAAAATCCATTTAGGCATCTCCTTTAGGAAGCCTTTCCTAAGTACTCTGCTTTGGATAACTGAATGCCTAGTATTAGGAGAGCACAAATTTTCAAACCAAATGATGAATTTTGCTATGTAATTTCATCTACTGTACTGTATTATCTATCTGCTTTCCTTTACCACAAATTTTCAGGTTTCTTGAAAGCTAGGATTATGCCTTATCAATCTTTGTACCCTTTGTGCCTTGCATATATTCCCTTGCATATTTTAGATGCTCAACTACTTAGTAGATTTCACTATTTGTTATAAACATGCTGTGTATTCTGGGATTGCTAATGCCAAACATAAGCACAAAAATGTTATCTGAAGGTATTTTATGTTAGTCAGTGTAGAGTTCCTCCTTAATTAGAATACACACACACACATATATATATGTATCTACATATACACACATATATAAATGAGATGATCGTATTTAGATTTTGAATGGAATATTTTTTTCTGATTTTAAATTTGTTTTAAATATTAGGTGTTGGAGAAAATGCTTGTGCAAAGAAAAGTCATGAGAAGTACCTTATAGCTTTGAAGAGCTCTGGACTTACATATCCTGAGGATAAGCTTGTATATGGTATGCAGGAGCCATCTGCTGGTACTAGCACTCTGGCAGTTCAAGGTTTGTCTAAGTATTTAATTTGAACAATAGTAACTTTCCTGTATTAAACAAAAAACTTCTTCAACTTTTCTCAATATCAAAGAAATTTATTTTGAGCTAGAACAGAGTCATTCTCTGTAAGAAAAGTAGTAAAAGTAGTAAAAATTTAGAGACAAGAAAGAATAGGTTGGCCAAACAAAAAGTATATTTTCCTTAAGTGGAATTTGACTAGTTTGTTAATGTTCTGGTTATAACTAATGAGAAGTGTTACAGGTGCTACTCAAGAGTAGCCAAAACTTTACTAGTTCAATATTTTAGTATACTGTGGTTTAAAACTAAACCATAAAACTAAACTAAAAAGAAATAGATCCGAACTTTGGTCCTCTCTCCTTTTACCAAGGGAAAGTGAATCAATCTCTCTCTCTTTTTCTCTCTCTCATTTACTTTCTAAATAAAGATATTTTCCAATCTAAAAAAAATAATTAAAAAAAAATAGATCCAGCCGGGTTCAGTGGCTTAGCCTGTAATCCTAGCGCTTTGGGAGGCTGAGGTGAGTAGATTGCCTGAACCCGAGGGTTCGAGACCCACCGGGCCAACTTGGCGAGACCTCATCTCTACAATAAATTAAAAAAATTAGCTGGGCATGGTAGCACGCCTGTAGTTCCAGCTACTTGGAAGGCTGAGGCAGAAGGATCGCCGGAGCCCAGCAGGTCGAGTCTGGGTGACAGAGTGAGACTCCAACTCAAAAAAAAAAAAATAGATCCTTCTGAAACACCATTTGTAATTACTATATTAAATCTGGGTTTTCTCTAGAGATTTCCTAGTGAAGTATCAGCCTATTAGGTTCAGACTTATTCAAGATAATTATTGAACTTTGCCAAGATAACTGTTAGAATGAGGTGGCCAAGCATAACAAAACTTAGCTTTTTATTTTTATGTTTCAAAATAATTTTAAAGTAAAACAGTATATAGCAATTATGAAAGACAACTTTTTTTCTCCTCTCAAAAGGTTTTGCAGGTGCAACAGGAACATTGGGACAAGTAGATTCTTCAGATGAGGTAAGGTTTAAACTTAAAAACTTTTTTTTAAAAATTGAATTTTAAAAGTTTTAAAACTGTATAGATTTGTATGTACTATCTAGTTTAAGTTTTTCATTCTATAGTCACGACACTGAAGCTCAGGAGTGGCTTCTGGGAGGCCTAGATCACACAGTTACTTATAGTGACAGAACGAGGGCTATAACTAGATTTTTACTTTTTTTTTATAATTCATTTTTTTTAACAGTTTAAAAGTAGGAGATAGAAAGAGATTTCTTTTCACAAGATATCCTCAAATTTATCTAAGTAGTTGTCATATGTACAATGAAATTGTTTTAAAAATATGTAGCTAAGTCTACAATAGTTTATTAAAAGAATATGAAATTAACTATTTTTCTAATCTTATAATGAATACACCTTACATGTCAAGAATAATTTTAAAAAGGCAATATACTGGAAAAGAGACCATCAGTTTGAAATTTCAAAGTGTTTATTATTAATAAACACTTCTAATAAATTTTCTATTACATTTCTATATTTTATTAGTATATAATTTATAAGAAAGTTGTTGCTTATATTTATTTATAATCTTGATGTTTATAAAATCTAAAATTTACCTTTCTATCTAATAGTACATTTAATGATTAAAATCTAAAAAGAAATTGTATGTAGACATACACATCTTTTTTCCTTTGAAAATCCGTTTTGAGTTGGTAATATAATATGAATTAAGCCAAATATACTCCTTTTAAAAGGATGACTTCTGTTATGGAAGCCATATAATTGATTTAATGCCTTAAAATTTAAATTTTAAATTTCCCCTCTAAAATGTCTCCTACAAAGTGTAATATTGGACAATTTTGGACAATTTTAAAGGATTTTTGGCCAGGTGTTGTGGCTCACACCTGTAATCCCAGCACTTTGGGAGGCTAAAGTGGGAGGATCACTTGAGGCCAGGAATTTGAGACCAGCCTGGGCAATATATTGAGACCCTGTCTCTACAAAAATATATTGAAAAAAATAATGCAAATTAAAAAAAAAATTTTTAAATCAGATTGAAGAAGGAGTTTAGTATGCTGCTTGGTAGTTTGATTCTGAGACCATGTGGGTTTGAATTCTGGCTTCTTTACCAGTTAATAATGTGACCTTGGGCCAGTGTCTTAACTTTTTCATGCCTAAATTTCCTCATCTGTAAAATGGAGATAATAATAGTATTTTTTTCCCCATGGGAATCTTAAGATTGAACGAGTTAACACATAAGCGCATAGAGCACTGGTGCTTGACATATTTTAAACTCTGTGCGTTTGTTAACGATAAAATCATGAAAAAATTTTGTGTAAATGGTTAGCTTAAAAATTTTTATTTCTTTTAAAAAAAAAAGATACTTCTAAAAACAGTATTGTTATAATGACAAAAAAACTTGCTGGTATTTGAAATAAAGAACTGAGAGTATCACATGTTCTCACTCATAAGCGGACATTGAACAAATATTGTAATACTATAAGAAAGGGATTGGCAGTAGTGGGAGACTGCTGGGGGAGGGTGTGGGTGGGTGAGATTGGCAGTAGTGGAAAACTGCCAGAGGACGGGGAGGGCACACCTCATCAATAAGGATACCTGCATAATGAACATTTGTATACCTAACCCTGAATTTTACCCCACATGTTTAAAATTAAAAATTAAAAAACAAAGCAAAAAAAGACTTGCTGATATTTAAAGTAGACTTTCAAAAACATGCAAATATTATTTATTGTTATTATTAATAATTTTGATTTGTAGTAGTCTCACTATTTGCCCAGGCAAGAGTACAGTAGCCATGATGCTACATCATGGCTCACCGCAGCCTTGACCTCCTGGATTCAAGCAGTCCTCCTGCCTTAACCTCCCAGGTAGCTGGAACTACAGGTGCACCACCTTGCCTTGCTAATTTTTTTTTTTTTTTGGAGTTTCACTCTGTAACTCAGGCTGGATTTCAGTGACATGCTCAAGGCCACTGCAGCCTCTACTTGCTGGGCTTAGGCGATCCTTCCACCTCAGCCTTCCAAGTAGCTGGAACTACAGGCGCGTGCTACCACGCCTGGCTAATTTTTTGATTTGCTGTAGAGATGAGGTCTTGCCAAGTTGCCCAGGCTGGTCTCTAACCCCTGGGCTCAGGCAGTCCTCTCGCCTCGGCCTCCCCAAAAGCTGGAATTTCAGGCTTGAGCCACCATGCCTGGCTCTACCTTACTAATTTTTAATTTTGTAGAGATGAGGTCTTGCTATGTTGCCCAGGCTGGTCTCAAATTCCTGGACTCAAGCAATCCTCCCACCTCAGCCTCCCAAAGTGTGGGGATTATAGATGTAAGCCACCATGCCCTATTTATTATTTTAACTAAAACCATAATTCCATTTTGAAGGTGGGGAGGGGAATGGTGGGAGTAAGAATGTGAATTCTTCATATGCCAAAGAAGGAAGTAATTGATAGTAGACATGTGGTTTTAGACGGCTTATTCTGATTTAAGGGCATTTTTGTGGGGAGGTATAATGGCCTGTCAAAAGGTGAGCTCTGGGAAGATTAGGAGTTGAATATCAATGGTTGAATGCATACTTCCTTAGTTAAAGCTAGCCAGATAGAACAGGAGTCTTATATTTATTGCCAATAGAAACATTAGAAAACTATTGCATAATGAAGTGACTTAGTGATTATACAGAGTACTTTATTAAAATAATTTAAACATCTTGACTTGATTTAGAACAACAAAAATCTCTGGTTTTATGTTGTTTTTATATGGCAGGCTAGAACTTTCAGATTATTTTAGTATGCCTAGCATTATGCATCCACAAGACTTGCTAACAATTCTACTTTATTTTCATGAATTGAATTTGATTTCTGGATATGTAAAAAGCTAATCTTCAACATAGACACTTTTTCCTCTGTCTAGGAAAGAAGGAACAGTCATTTTTATCTTGGCCTAAATTCTCCAGATTGGTTTTGGAATTTCCAATAGAGATGCTAATTATGTATAACTGCATTGCAACATTGTATTTTATGGTTAGGTACTAGAAGGACATTCTTGTGTGTGTATGTGTGTGTGGTGTGTATGTGTTAGGGGCCTTTTGAATCTCCTTTAGAAGTAACTTTTAGGTTGATATCAGAGGATATGAAATGTGGCCCTTTGTTCATTATCATTGCGTCTAATCTGTAATTTTAAGGTCCTGTCTTCTTTCTTGTATGCATTCCTCTTAGTTTCTGTGTTTCAGCAAGTATTTTGTATGTTTTGTATAATAATTTGTTCCTTATTATGGCTTTATCTCAGTTCGAATATCATGGTAAATACTTTTTGATTGAATCAGCTTTAAAATACTTTATTTCTGTGCCTGTTCTCATAATATACTGTTTTTGTGATAGTAGCTGAGAATCACTTTTATTTTATAGAATGTGATATATGTTTAACTTATATATTTAAAAATAGTTTAGATTCTTTGACCTTTAAATCATTATTTATAATTAAACTTTTAGTCTATTTAAAATACTTTTTATAGTTTTATATATCACATTTTCTAAGGGGATAAAAAATAAGGTCATTTAGGCATTTGAAAACTTAAGAATTTGAAATAGAGTTGTTTAGCTAGAAGTGGTTTGAAGGGATATCTACTTTAGTTTTTCTTTAAGAGAAACATTAGAAACATAATTTTGTTTACTTTTACTATGCTGTTAATCTTTTAGATATTCCCAAGGTGGCATGATATGTATACTGGAAAGAATTTGAACTTTAGTGCCAGGCATCAGACCTAAGCTTGAATCTTGGCTCATAATATCCCTGTGCTTTTTGCCAGGTTATTTAACTTCTGAACATCAACTTCCTCCCAAAGAGTGATAATTCTAATGTTAGAATTAAATGAGGTAACATATAAAGCCCCTAGTATGGACCAGGCATACATTTGGCTCTTGATAAATGTTTTTTAACTTAGTAGTTTTTGAGTAGGACGGATTCAAGTATTTGAATTCTAAGCTGTTGTGGGTTATACTATAGAAATATCTGCTGATCTTAGATAAGGAAATATTACTAATGCACAGTTTAAAGGCAGTGAAGTTTATCTTTGAAAATGTAGTTTAAAGGTTGCCTAAGAAATGCATGAATACATTGCAGTTGTTTGCTGTACAATTTAGATAAAATTCTTCTCTCTGTGCTTCCTAATACTATCACTTCCTCTAGATATCTATAGTTAATAGTTTGGATGTCCTTGACAGACCTGTTCCTATGTAGTTAAATAATTATGTGCTTATAGAAATATATAGTGTGTGTGTACATGCCTAAATGTGTGAGAGTAAATAAAAAATGTCATTCTGTGACCTGCTTTTATTTACTCTGTAATATGTTGTGCAGATCCATCTTTGTCTGTATTCTGTTCTTTCCATCTCCTGCCTAGTATTCTGAAGTAAGAATAAATTACAGTTTATCCAGTCATTTTCTTAATTTCCATTTTTTGAAATTGCAAGATACAATGCTTCTGTTTCTTTTTGTGCAAATGTGCAAATAGCTTTCTAAGCTGTGGAATTGCTAGGTTGTAGCATATGTGTACCTTAAGTTTTTTTTTTTAATTTTTGAGTGGAGGTCTTACTCTGTCACCTAGACTGGAGTACAGTGGCATGATCATAGCTCACTGTAGCCTTGAGATCCTTCTCTAATATTCTCCTGAGTAGTTGGCACTACAAGTGTATGCCACCACGTCTAGCTAATTTTTTTTTTGTTTGTTTGTAGAGACAAGATCTTGCTATGTTGCCTATTCTGGTCTCGAACTCCTGGGCTCAAGTGATCTGATCCTCTAGCCTCAGCCTTCCAAAGTGCTGGGGTTACAGGTGTGAGCCACAGTATCTCACCCTTAAATTTTAATAGATATTTCTTTCTGATTATAAAAGGCACAGATATTTATAGTAAAAAGTATGGAAAAATATAAAGATAAGAGGTATTGGCAGGAGTGGTTGCCTGGGGCTGCCAATTGAGTCTGATCAAGATGACAACCTTGCAAAAGCACCAAGACTTCATGGCGGAGCCTATGGTGGAAAAGCCAGTGGGGAACCTGGGGAGAAGTGGTGAAATCCTGGGCAAGAAGCTGAAGGAGAGGGACTTTGACAAGGCCTGTGTGGTCCTTGGCCAGTTTCTGGTGCTAAAGAAAGGTGAAGACCTCTTCTGGGAATGGCTGAAAGACACATGTGGCGCCAATACCAAGCAGTCCTGGGACTACTTTGCATGTCTTCGAGGGTGGTGCAACACCTTCTTGTGATGCTCTCTGAGAAGTTCTCAATCTCCAGTCCCAGCATTGAGTTTCCAGAGTTTGCAGTTGAGTAGGGACTACTCCTCTGTTCTCTACAAAGGAAAATATTGCTGTTGCTGTTGTTGTACTCACCTCTGATGCACTGCAGGGTCTTTTGGGAGTTTTCTCCCCTAACCATTTCAACTTTTTAGGATCCTCACTCTTGCATGCATCCCCCTTCCTTTTTCCCCTGCCAGTTCCCTGGTGAAAATTATGAGCTTTTCTGAGTGGATTCTTGGGCCCCTTCCCTCACTCCCATGCTCATCTGCTGTCTGCTTGATGCCATTTGCCTCCTTTTTTGGCAAGAACAGTCACTGTCTTTGTAAAGTTTTTTTTAGCTCGATAAAGTCAGTGGCCTTCAATACATATATGTCACCAAGAAGAGACTAGCTTTATATACATATAAAGCTAAGACCATTACCTAAGGGCAATTATAGAAGGGTTTTAGTGATACAGTCAGGAAAATTTCTATTGTAGGGTTATGATCATAGTTTTTATGTAGACTATATACTCATTTATGTAGTTTCTCCAGCCTTGAGGTCTCAGGTTGGACATGTTACACAGTCCCAGAGTGAGCAGCCCAAAAGCAGAAGCCATAGATTCTTTTCTGCACTAGTCTTGGAAGTTACATAGTATCACTTCTTTGCATCCTTTTAGTTAGAAGCATGTTGCCAAGATATACACAGACTCAATGCGTGGAAATATAGATTCCACCTCTTGATAGGAGGAATGTCAGATAATTTGTAAACATGTTTTAAACTGTCTGTAACCTGGCCAGACGTGATGACTCATGTTTGTAATTCCAGCACTTCGGGATGCTGAGGCGGGATGATCTCGTAAGCCTAGGAGTTCAAGATCAGCCTGGGTAACATAGTGAGACCTTATCTCTATTTAAATAAAAACAACAACAAAAAAACTTTCCACAGCCAGGATGTGACATTAGTCATTCTTTTCCCTGGGTTCTCTTGATAACTAATAGTGAGTAGTGATTATAGCTAGTGTTTATAACTAAATAACATACCAACAATTTATTATAGATTTTTCTTTGTCTATTTAAGTGGCATCGTCTTTTGGGAAAAACTGTAGGGATAATGAAATGCCACTCAGCTAGTGATGGCTATTGTGGGGTACCAATGAAAATCAAAGTTTTCTGTAAATATAGTAATTATTATTGTACATCAGGAGAATAAAAGCTTATATTTAGATTGTAAGATATTTTAGAGAGTTGATTTTTACCTTTGTAAAACAAAAGAGAATATATTAAAATTTTACTAATGTTCATTATGGCCTAAGAAGCAAGACATACTTTTTGAATTTAATTAACAAAGTTATAAAATGACTGTGACTCTTCTGCTAGTCTCTTCTTGGTGACATATATCCTATTCTGGCTTGTTTCTCCCTAATGGGAAACATGCGTTTATCAGGAGCTATAGCCTATATGGGAAAGAAGTTCTTTTGGGAGCTAAGCATCATAAGAAGCAAGTTAGTTGAGTCTGTGTGATTTCTTTAGAGAAGAATATAAGACTTACCAGTGACCCATCTATTTATTTATTTATTGAGCCAGTGTTTCACTATGTTGCCTAGTTTGGAGTGCAGTGGCATGATCACAGCTCACTGTAGCCTTGACCTCCTGGGCTCAGGCGATCCTTCTGCCTGAGCCTCCCAAGTAGATGGGATTACAGGTGTGTGCCACCATGCCTGGCTAATTTTTGGTTATTTTAATTTTGTTTTTTTACTAATGACCCAAGAATTAATATCATTATTATTTTTAATTTGTTTGTACTTTTGTTCTTTTAAAGCATTTTTTACATGTATTACTTAAAATGATTAAGATGCAAGAATTTATATAAAGAATAGATTAAGGAGAAAATAGGGGAAGGAAAAGACAGATGGAAAGAGTACGATAGAAGAGTACTCAGATACAGATGTTCTTGAACAAATAACTTTTATGCCATTTAAAAATTTCATTAAGGCTTTAAAGCCATATTGCATTTTATTTGCCACTATAGGCACAAATGGCATATTTAATTTAGTGCTGATATTTAGTGGAGAGCTGGATATGGCTTAAGGATTAGAATTTTTACACTTTAACCTTATAGGCCAAAAGGGATTATTAAGCAAGTCCTTTTCATGATTTCATCCTTGTAATTTAAGAAATATATAAAGATGGGATGAGGAAAAAAAGACAATGGCATCTTAATTACTGCTGTAAAGATGAAATTTAAAATTAAAAATGTTTTAACTTAACATTTAGAATTGGAATAGACTCTAGATTTAATTTCATCTAACCATTTAATTTTATAAATGAAGAAACAGATTTGAAAGTATAACAACAGCAGGTTTTCTATTTGTAGAGAGTTTTATTTGAATTATCATATGTATTACAGTCTACTTATTTTATTTATGCAAGGTGTGTCAGATATTTATCCCTGCTGTCCCTAGAGTAACAGAACATTATGAACTCAACAGTGCTATTTATATACACAACATTCTTCATACTGCTACTTCTTTTTCTTTTTTTGTGTAGCTCATATGAAATAAGATGAGAAAATGTTGTTTGTGTTGTATGAAACAGAAATTAGAGCACACTGAAACTTTATGAAGTATTTTAAAATTTAAATTTATACATGTATTTTTTGGTTTAAATTTATAACCATCAGATAATCCAATTCAAAAGAAAATTATCTCCAGTATTATTTTTTTTGGTAGAGGCAGGGTCTTTTTTTTTTTTTTAATTTTTAATTTTTTTGAGTTGGAGTCTCACTCTGTTGCCCAGACTGGAGTGCAGTGGCCACTCCCGGCCACCGCATCCTCGACCTGCTGGGCTCTGGCGATCCTTCTGTCTCAGCCTTCCAAGTAGCTGGAATTACAGGCATGCGCTACCACGCCCGGCTAATTTTTTGATTTGTTGTAGAGATGAGGTCTCACCAAGTTGCCCAGGCAGGTCTTGAACCCATGGGCTCAGGCAATCCACTCACCTCAGCCTCCCAAGGCGCGGGATTACAGGCTGAGCCACCGAGCCTGGCTGAGGCAGGGTCTTACTGTGTCGCCCAGGGTGGACTAGAACTCCTGGCCTCTAGTGATCCCCTTCTATCTTAGCCTCCCAAAGTGCTGGGTTTACAGGCATGAGCCACCACACCGTCCTAGGATTTTTTAAAGATAACCTGTGGCTGTTATCATAAGCAATGCCCATTTTTATCTGTGTGCAATGACCAGTTTATTAATCTCTGTGACTTTGAGGCACCTAGCTATTAATACAAGTGAAATAATTTAAAACTTTTTTCCTGTGAAACTTTGACAATATGCATGTCCGTGGCAGAAAGGTGTAAAAAAGGAAACATTTACTTTTAGCCCTACTAGCATCCAGGGATTATCAGAGTTTATTCATTTTGTTGTTTACTTTTAGTCTTTTTTTCTGCATATTCTTACATAATTGAGAAATAATCACTTAGCAAGATAAGTTATTGTGTAGATATGCTCTGAATTTTCTTGCTTTTATTCAAGACAGAATCCAAATGAACAGTTAACACTAATTGGCAAAAACTTGTAGCAAAAGTAAGACTTGAAATAATAAAAACTCAGAGATGCTTTTCATAAATGAATAGGTAAAAGAAAAATATTAATTTTACTTTTGAAGGTATAAAGTTTAATTTTAATTTGTTATCATAAACTACATTAATGGTGAAGGGTGGGGTGGGGAATCACATAAACTTTTGGTGGGAAAGGCTTAGAAATATCTAATGTATTTCTTTTCCAGTGCAGGAATTGATTTTACAACATTCCTGGCAATTGGTAAGCCTATCCATAAACACTTCCGATGGTAGGGAGCTTATCTAGTTTATGAGGCAGCCTATTTTTTGTTTGATAGTCCTAATTATTAAGAAGTTCTTCTCAGTATTGTTGAATATTACAAATATTTCATACATTTTTTGTTTTGCCCTCTAGAAAGAGTTTTATTTTTGTATGATGCTCCTTTAAATATTTACCTTTAGTTATTTAATATTCTCTGTTGTACATAGATCTTTCTTCATCTGTCTGGTAAATTTATTCCCTTTTAAAATCTGTGTTCTGATTCAGTGAATAGTGATGGGCATCTTTTGATAAGCATATTGTGTCTTCATTAAGGCCCCCAATTTTTTGCTAGCTTTAAACTGTTGTCAGGAGCCACAGAGGTGAAAGAAAATGCTTACTCAGGCTTTCCCCCCTGGCTCCCCTCAACTTACAGCTGACAAGTTAGAACTCCCTCCTTTTGTACTTGTAAAGTTGATTTAAAGCAAACAATCTCAGATTATAGGGATTTACATAAGTCTTTAAGTTTCATCTATTGTTCTAATCTTTCAAGATTTCCTTTGGATTTTATTTTTGCAACCTGATCTGTTAAATATTCCTTCTAGTTTTGGGTATTCTGTATTAACACTCTTTGAGTATTGTTTAAGCCAGCTGTGAATTTACCTGACTTCTTTTTATGGAGCTTACATAGTTTAATCTGTTTAATAAATCTTCAAAGAAAGAAAGGTTAATTTGCGTTGAGAAACAAACCATCTGTAGATTTTGCAGATTGGGAGTTTGTAACTGTTTTTATTTCCTTTCTCTTTTTTTTGGTCTCATATCATCTTGCTTCTTGTCCAAAATAATTTAGACCAAGTATCCATTCCACATTTTGTGCCTGAAACACATGGAGCAATGGTATTTTCTTCCCTGCCCAGGGACTAGTTAAGAACTGGAAAGTGTTTCTGAGGGCTGTACAAATGCTGTCTGGGTTGGAGTTGTACTTGATTTATTTCCTCTTATCACTTGGACCGTATTCTTCTCCTAGACTCCTGTACTGTTTCCTCATGGATAAATGGGAAGAACTTCAACTCCTCATCATGAATTTTGAGGGATGGGAAATTATGGTCTTGATAGCTGTTTTGTTTTCATCTTCTTTAATACCTGAAATTCCAATTGTTAGGAGTTATTTCTGTTTGTTAAAAAGTATTGTTCTTTCTCAAGATAAAAATATGAGATTTATTATAGGTAACACAGTAATCTATTATCTTAGCAGATTATTGCAATTGGTATTGAAAATCAGACTGGTATTTAAAAAAATATTTATTAACTTAAAACCATAATCTGGCAGGGTGCAGTGGCTCACACTGTAATCCTAGCACTTTGGGAGGTGGAGGCGAGAGAATTGCCTGAGTCCAAGGGTTTGAGACCAGCCTGGGCAACTTGGCAAGATCTTGTCTATATAATAAATAAAAAAATTAGCTGGGTGTAGTGGCGCATGCTTGTAGTTCTAGCTAGTTGGAAGGCTGAGGTGGAAGGATCGCCTGAGCCCAGCAATTCGAGACTGTGGTAGCCGGGAACGTGCCACTGCACTCCAGCCTGGGTGACAGAGTAAGACTCTGACTCAAAAACAACAACAACAGCCACAACAAAAAAGTATATATTCATTGTTTAATAAATAGAAAATAAATGTTAACAGAACTATAATAAAATTGCCTAAAATTATATCACTTAAAGGTGACTCACTATAAAATCTGATGTTCTAACAGGTTTTATATATGGTATATTTTAATGGTTTCATGTTATACATATTCTTTTATAAGTTACTTTTCTTATAGCAAGGAGTATATTAACTTTTTAAAGGTATTTATCAATACTTACATGCTGCATGTGCTATTTTAGACATGTTTTTCCTTACTTACAGTAATGGTTTTTGAGCATTTATAGTGTCACAATGAATATAGAGCTCTAGCATTTTTTTCTTCATATTGTACAGGTGTGCTGTAATTTATTTGCCTAATTCTCTTCTGTTGGAAGCCAAGGCTTTTTTATTTTTTATTTTTGCTATTATAAATAACATTGTGATGAATAGTTTGCTTAATAGTTCCAATTCACTTGTCTGATTATTTCTGTTTCTTTAGGATAAATTCCTAGATCTGGAATTTCTGTTCCAAACATAAATATACTTTAAAGATCTTTGACATGTGTATTGCCATATTATCATTCAGGGAAATTGTACTACTATATATTCTCACCAGTGAACAAAAGTACCAATTTTTCCACCAGTTCAGATGGAGATAATTTCCCTTCCTAGCTGTGTTTGATATCTCCCATGGTATTGAGCTCAACTCAGTGGTTCATTTCTAGGCTTTTGTCTTTGTGCCTTTGTTCATGCTGTCTCCTCTTCTTTGCTTGGCCAGTTCTACTTGTCCTTTAAGCCTATAAGGCCAGGAAATTTATAGAATTTCTATTTCTATGACCATCACTTGATCACAGATATTCCTCATAGGAAGTTTATATTTGACATTATGAAGGAATCCTAATCTTGGACATAACATGTTTTGCCAAGTTTGTCTTTTCTCTCAGTTCTTGGGGAACAGTTTCATAAATGGCTATTAGCTCAAGTCTTAAACTTCTAAACCCTTTGAGCCATGTAGCATTATTTTACATTTCTTCTTTTAAGGCTCCAAATTTTATTCTGGTGAATTTTTCCAGGGGCAAGGTGAGGGTGGCAGAGGAGGAGATTGTAGTTTGACTGTCAGTCCTGCCATTAATTGGATAGCTACAGAGACCTGGCAAAGATGGAGATTAACAGGGAGGGCATATAGAAGTGCTTAGTCAATGCTGAATGACTGAGCTAAATGGTAGCTCTGGAAAACTCCAGAGAATGGCCCTGAGGATTGATGCTGGACTTGACAGAAACCTGAAGTTAAGACTTATGTTTAGGCCAGGGAAGCTACACTAGTAAATTGAGCTGCAGCATGAAGCTGAGACTACTTTTCTGTTTTGGAGATTTGATGTCTCTAATTGAGAAAGTGTCTTAGAATTCATACTACAGTTCTGACCTGCCCCCAACACCATTATTAGCACAACTGGCTGCCAAAATACCACCCCACGTCTTTATAATACCAGTTGGCCCCTTTGCATTTGGAAAACAGGCAAAAGATGTCAGTGTAATGTGGAAGTTGTTGATTCATATGCAATATTCTCTGGTTTAGGAGAGCTGGGGTAGTAGACTAGAATCATAACCATTAGTTCAAAGAAGACTGTGAACTCTGCTGTGAAGACAACAGGAAGGAGCCTTTTTAGCAGTATACTAAGAAAATTAGAAATGAGCACCTGCACCCAGGGCTTCCTCCCCTAGAGGTGCACCCCTAGCTTTACCTTGGTTTTATAAGTGGCAGGCTCCTTTCTTTGCTCCTTTTCCATCTGCTTTGTTTCAGCTAGCTAGCTTTCTCACTCTATTATTGTTGTGCAGTGTTAATATCCTCTGAGACAGCTGTAAACCAACCCAAGATATTTGCCTGGGCATACAAATTATCTCCTTAGGTACCAATTACTGCTTTTGTTGCTTCTCTGGTTACAAACTTGAATTGGATGTGAGTGGTCTGCCCCTCACCCTTTCCCCCATAAACCTTGTTATTTTTAGCGTAAAGTTTTTCAGGAATGCATGTATCACATGTGAGCAGAGATGCCTTTATTTCCTTCTTGTTTTTTCTCCTAGGCATATTTTAATTTGTTTTTATTATTATTTTTAAACTGTCAACTCTAACTTCTAATATGTTATGCTTATTTTTTAGAAATTGATTTCTTGAACTCATTTTGTTTGTTTTAGACTCTTCAAAGCCTTTTCTCTGTTTATTGTTGTAGTCCTTTCCCCTTCTTCCCTGTCTTCCTATGATAATCTCTCTCACTTCCTCCTTTAGCTTCTTTGTGCATTTGATGTTATGCTTGAAAGTCTAGGAAAATTTTATTTTGGCATTCTGAGGTGTTTAAGAATCTTCCATTAAAAGCAGAGATGAAGTTAAAGAGGTCTTGTGTTTTTTAAAAATTTTATTTTTATTTTAAAACTAGTCACAGCATTTTACTATGTTGCCCAGGCTGGTCTCGAACTCCTGGGCTAAAGTGATCCTCCCACCTTGGCCTCCCAAAGTACTGGGATTACAGGTGTGAGCCACTGCATCCAGCTTCTTTTGTTTTAATACTAGAGATTTTCAAAATCAAAATTAGCATTAAAAGTATTTTATTATAGGAAAAGCATAAAAGTAATATACATTGATTAATAGTATGTAAGCATGCATATATATTTAACTAATTTATAAGCACACTTATATTTATACAAAATGTATAAATTTATGAAAATGACTATATACAATACTAATTTTATCTTCCTCCAGGATGATCAGGATGGGAGTCAAGGCCTGGGCAAGCGAAAGAGGGTGAAACTAAGCAGTGGCACCAAAGGTATTTTTATTGTTTTTTTTTTTTTTTTTGGGAATGAAATGCTTCTAAAAATGCTTACTCACTAAGAATACTTGGACTAGTCATATTGACATCAAAGCTGGAAGAGGAAGAGTTATGTTATTAGATTTTTCTAATGATTGAGAAAGGGTTTTTAGGCAGTTGTCCCCACCAAAACAAGTAAAACCCTTACTTTTGGGTTTTGTTCATTATTTTCTTCATAAAATGTGCATTATTGTATTTGACAACCCGCCCCCCCCAAGGAGGCCTTTTCATTGATGGATTGATTTATATCTGGTGTTTTGGTGCAAAGTTTTAGTTTGGCTTATATACTTTTGTAACCTGGAGTATGCAATTTCTAGAGTGAAAAAAAGACAAGCAAAAGAGAGATAGTGAGTGAGAGACAGACAGACAGACACACATACACATAATGGTAATGAACAAGTAGCACTTAACCATGGTAAGGGCTCAGTAAGGGCTCGTAGATATTTACTCAAAGGAGGAAGTAGATATGCCTATAGTGAGGGCCTAAATTAATAATAATAATGAGTAATATTTATTGAACCTTTTTTATGTGCTAGACATGGTGCTAAATACTTCACATGCATTATTTCATTTAATTCTCAAAGTAGCCATTTGGAGCGTTTTTATTATTACCATTTTATGAATGAGGAAATGGAGGCATGTTAGAGATTATAGCTAATGAGAGGTAGATTCTTAAGTTTTTTGGGTTTGGGGTCTCACTCTGTCAACCAGGCTGGAGTACAGAGACATGATCTTGGCTCACTGTAGCCTCAACTTGCTGGGCTCAAGCGATTCTTCAGCTTCAGCCTCCCCCGTAGCTAGACATACAGGTGCACACCACCATGCCCAGTTAATTTTTCTTGGATCTTTTTTAAAGATGAGGTCTCACTATGTTGCCCAGGCTGGTCTCGAACTCCTGGGCTCAAGCAATCCTCCTGTTTTGGCCTCCCAATGTGCTAGGATTACAAGTGTGATCCAACTTGCTGGGCCCTGGAGTCTAAGCTTTTAACCACAATATTTACTTGACACTCACTAAAAACCTTTCTAAAGTACTTGTGATTAGGTGGCAGCCTGTGTTTTGGACTTTTGCCATAGATTTCCATGTCTTAACATGGTCTATTTTCAGGGTTAGTGTGGTCTGTTAGAGAGTCTCCAGAGGTTAAAATATTATTTTGATGCAAGTAAATTCTTACTTCTGCTACTGATTAAGCGTATCTGCCTAGAAAGGTGGAGCATGCAGGTACTTTCAGTTGCAGGCTTCTTTTTTAAGTCTGATTTTGTAAGTTACTTATCCTGCTGCACTTGTGGGTTGGTTGCAAGCAAAGGGTATGAAATCTGATCTGCAGTCCGGGATGCAAACATGTTCTCCACAGAGAACCTGTGATGTTGGAAGGAAATTAGAAACCCAAATGGCTACCTGGCGCTTTAACTTCCTAGAGTTGTCCATGTATTTACCTGAGTCCTTGTGACACATCCGAGTTGGAGCATGGTTAGGCATATGTTTGAGTTAAAGCTTTAGGAATGCCCAGAAAATACCTGGTAAGTGTAAGAGGTCATTGTTTTTCTTCAGCCTAGTCACAATCTAAGTGAAGGCACATTTTTATGCAGGTGTAAGTTAAAGTTTATTGTCTTCTGTACCTGAATTTTTTCACATGTGTGTTTAGATTGAATGCTCTGTCTATCCTCCTCTGGTTGTAAGAAGTGGTATAGAGATTTAAGACTTGATCTTTTTTGGTTTAAGTATGTACATGAAAGAAATGGCTTTTTGAGTCAGAACCCTAGATGTTTTCAAAAAGTGACTGTTGCTTTTGAAGATATATGAAATTCAGGGAATGGTTTAGTTTTTGTAAGAATTTGGTTCTGTAGTTTAAAAGTAAGCTGAAAATAAAATAAGTTAATGGTAGACAAGAGGCTAGGCACTATGCTAACCTCATCACTACCTAGTCTCAAAACCTTAATTTTAAGGATGAAGAAACTGAGGCCTAGAGGGCCAAGATTATTGAGCTAGTGAGTTACAGAGTGTGAACTCTGCTGTGAAATTAAGCCTCTTGCTTTAGTCATGCATTTACACTGCATAATGGTTCTTCAAAAATCTCTTTACAATTTGAGTTGAGATAGTTTAGGCATTGTGAAAAGTCATGAAAAGATTTAAAGGTAAATAGTCAAACATAACTAATGGAAACATTTCTAACCACATTTTTGTAACATTACACATAAAGCACATAATGTATGCTTTAAAATCTTGGGAGGTTGACATCACCTATTTTAAGAACAACAATCAATGCTTTGCTGGGTTTTTCTTTTTTTGTCTGAAGATTTAAAAAATTGAATTTTTTGTAAGTGCAACTATTTGCATTTCAGGAGAAACCACAGCTTTCATAGTATATTCACATTGTTTTATTGATTTTAAACAAAGTTAAACAAAGTTGTATCTTCCCTTTTTAATGCTTGATAATTAATAATAATGGTGACTTTAGTCTTTTCATTTGACTGATACAAACTTGTAGAGTCATAACTATGAATTCTAAGATTAAGAGTACTAGTTTTGTTCAGCTTTGTGAATACATTAAGTACTTAGGAAGGTTTTTATTGTGTTAGTCTATGAAATGTTGGATCATATTTGTGTTAAGTGAATTGTGAGAATTAGATTAGGTACAAGTAGTGTGCTGTGGATTATATATATATTTTTTATTTTCTGAGTTGGAGTCTCACTCCTTTGCCCAGGCTGGAGTACAGTAGCATGCTCACGGCCACCGCAGCGTTGACCTGCTGGGCTCAGGCGATCCTTCTGCCTCAGCCTTCCAAGTACCTGGAACTTCAGGCGTGCGCTACCATGCCTGACAAAGTTTTTGATTTATTGTAGAGATGAGGTCTTGCCCAGTTGCCCAGGCTGTTTTTGAACCCATGGGCTGAGGCAACCCTCTCACCTCGGCCTTCCAAAGTGCTGGGATTACAGGCTTGAGCTACTGCGCCTGTCCTATATTATTTTTAATGATTTTTAAAAATATTTCTACTACCTGATTCTCTTGGGCCCTATTTTCATTACTTTTTGTCTTGGAGTTTGTCATTGAATTCCTATGAATATATTTTACCTCATTCCTTGCAAGCATGGTTTATTTTTGTTTTTAAATTATTGTAATGCCCTGGGGATGACTTGTTTAAGGAAGAAGAGATTTCTGCTTTACAAGTAGAAAATTCTGAGATTTGAAAAATAGTTACTTAATTTCCAGTAAAAAATAGATGTATAGTGTGACTTGTTTTTGTATGTTAACCCATATTATATATTGCTTATACTGATGGCACCACTGAAATGGGGTTAAGGCATTGTGAATTATTTTTGTCTCTCTGTAGTTAAAATCATAATATCTTCAGAATATAAGTATATAAGATTTTTGGTGACATTTTCTTTAGTTATTAATACAGAACTTTATTAAAGTTATAATAGAACTAATAGGACTGATTCAAGCTTTGTTAACTCAGTGCCTTATAAAAAAAATCAAGAGCATGATAACATATTGAGCTTATTGTTACTCTTTTGGATCCATTATCTGGTGAGATGTGGTGTGAACACATTATTCAATAATAGAAGAACTGTGAAACTGGAGTAGGGTTAACTGAAAAAACTCTACAAGGTTATCCTGCAGGATACCTTGAACAGTGATGTAGTTAGGTCTGTACCTGGGTATTTTGATGTAGATGATGCTGTTTTTCACATCTCGTCTGACTTTAGCCCCTGCTTTAGCAGTGTAACTGAGCCAGTCCATTCATTGTTGACACTTGCTGTATACTTTTGATGTCTTTGTGTAGACCCGACAATCCAGAGCAGTAGCTTAAGATCATTTCCTCTGACAAAGATTAATGGTCAGAATTTTCTTTTGCCCCTTCCTTCCTTCCTTCCTCCCTTCCTTCCTCCCTTCCTTCCTTCCTTCCTTCCTTTCTTCCTTCCTTCCTTCCTTCCTTCTTCCTTCCAGTCTATTTTTCCTTCTGTCTTTCTGTCTGGCTTTCCTTCTGTCTGTCTTTTCTTTTTATCTTCCTGTCTGTCTTTCTGTCTTTTTGTCTTCCTGTTTTCCTTCCTCCCTCCATCCCTTCCATCTGGACCATCTGAGCCTGGATGATCCTACTGCCTCAGCCTTCCAAGTAGCTGGGACTACAGGTGTGTGCCACCAAGCCCATGTAATTTTTTTTTTTAATAGAAACGAAATCTCACTATGTTGTCCAGGCTGGTCTCGAACTCCTGGGCTCAAGCAATCCTCTTACCTCGGCCTCCCAAAGTGCTGGAATGACAGGTGTGAGCCACTGTGCCTGTCCTAATAGGATTTTCTAGTTCATTTGCAGGGAAAAAAATTAGTGAGAGAAATTATTAGTGAGAGAAAGAGATCACATAAGTATTTATATTATTGAGTTAATCATAAACCTGTTGAGAACTTCTGTTGACTAAGCATGACAAGATGCAGAGCTTTGCAAGAGACAGACTAGTCGTCACTTGGCCTTGGATATAGGCTTTCTCATGGGTAGAATTTGACGGTGAGGGAGATTCTTTGTTGCTGGATTTGACTATGAAGGGAACCTGGTGTCAAGAAATATAGAGACAGCCTCTGGGAGCTGAGAGCGCCCCCTGGCTGACAGCTAGCAAGGAAACGGTTTCAGTCTTAACAACCACAAGGAACTGAATTTATTTATTTATTTATTTATTTTTTAAACCCTGAAGGAATTTGGAAGTGGATTCTTCCCCAGCCTCCAGAAAAAAACACCCAGTCACCACTTTGATTTTAGCATTTGTGAGAGTGTAAGCAGAGAACTCAGTCATGTAGTGCCTAGACTTTCTAATCTAAGACAAGAGTGGACCAATAAATGAGTATTTAAAAAAAAAAGAAATAGGCTTTCTAGTAGATAATGGTATCCTCCTTTGAATACTTTTATTCAAAAGGGCTATCCATTTCTCATTTCTTCTGTGCATGAAGAGGACATCTTGAGCCCAAAGCAGGTAGGCATATCTAAAACTCTTTATAATATTTTTGGTGTATTCTTGCCAGAAAAAGTAGATACTTCTCTATACTATAGTAAGCAACATATTAGTAATTTTCTCTAGTGAAGTTAGTATCTCTTCTACTGATACATTTTCTTTTGCTTATGCAGATCAATCCATAATGGATGTTTTAAAACATAAAAGCTTCCTAGAAGAACTGTTGTTTTGGACTATAAAGTATGAATTCCCTCAGAAGATGGTAACTTTCTTACTCAACATGCTTCCAGATCAAGAGTATAAGGTATCTATATTTTTCCCTTATTTTCTGAATTTTGCTTTCCTTCCTTTGCTTTCTCATTACTAAATCTTGTTTGATATAATTCTCAGCTGAGAATTTTTATAACACTATGTATCAGCTTTAGCTTCTTCTCTTGCTAACACAAGTTCTACAAAAAAAAAAGTGTTTTAGCTTTGTGGTAAAGCAGCAATACTCAGCGTAATTAAAAAAAGTTGCTTTTTTGCATGGAACTTGGTCCGAAGGGAATACTGGGGGCAAACATTAAAAACAACAGTGTCGTTACATATTGTCCTAAGTCCTCTGAAGGGAGAGGTACAAGGTGCCATGAGGATGTTTAATGGGGGCAAGTGAGTTTAGATTGTGGGATCAGACATGGAAAAAATATGAGTCAAGTAGTTTCTGGCCACAGTTATTGACTCATGTACAAATGTAGGTAGGCGAAGTTTCTAGTTCCAGAGAGTCTGAACCTACCTGTTACTACCATATGATTTTGGCAAAGTGACAAAGCTCAGTGTATGAAAATAAAATAAAACATGCTATAATTCTTATGGTGTAGGTTAGGATTGTCACTTTAATAGTGCCATTATTTTGTGTGTCTTTATACCTGCTAGAGAAAACAACAGAGGAAATATACATGGTATACAGAAAGGAAATAAGGTAAATATAAGTAGTACTGCAGAGCATTTAGTCAGATTAATGGTCAGCTTTTAGATCAAATAGAAGAAGGTAATTGTTTTAAAGTAATCACATTGACTCACTTGTTTAGTTATATTAAATCTACTGTGATAGTTTGTAGCTGAGACATTAGGTTTTGTTGTTACACTAGGCAGCACAGAACAAAGACACATACTTTGACCATAGTAAATTGATAAATTCGTAAGCAAAATATAACTTTGTATTGTATTCTTAAACCACAGTATTTGTAATTGCTTTACAACTTTAATAATTTAAAGAGCCTATGACATTTTTTTTAAACTATCAAAGTATTTTGCTAATTTTCCAAAAAAGGAAAAGACTACCTTCATCATCGGGATTATTTTTTCAGTCACTTTAGACTTTACGATAAACTAATAAGAACTGTAAAATGTTAATATATTTTAAATGTTCTAAATTCAAAGTTAAAATAATGTTTTTTTCTATTAAAAATGTTTACAGGTTGCTTTTACAAAAACTTTTGTTCAGCATTACGCTTTCATTATGAAAACATTGAAGAAAAGTCATGAATCAGATACAATGTCTAACAGAATTGTGCATATAAGCGTTCAGTTGTTCAGCAATGAGGAGCTAGCCAGACAGGTAACAGAAGAATGTCAGCTGCTGGATATTATGGTCACTGTGCTATTATACATGATGGAAAGTTGCCTTATTAAAAGTGAGCTACAAGGTAACGCAGAATTATATTCACTAGTTTTGTTATTAGTATACATTGTATAACTAGCCTTGAAAACATTTTATGCTTAAAAAAAGCCTCTAAAAATATTATAAAAGTCATACATATTTGTTAACAAGAGTTTTGAAAATTTCAAGTGAGGTTTAAAGAAAAAGTTAAAATCAGTTTTGTTATTCATAAATAGCTGTTGTAACACTTTGCTGTATTTCTTTTCTGTCTTCTTTGTGTAATATGACTATATTTATAGATACAAATACACACTTTTGAAAAGTTACCATAGCACATGTCAAAACATGTATTTTAATAATTGCAAGTATTAATAGCATATGGCTATATTATTATTTAGTCATTTCCCTATTAGATATGTTCCTTTTTTTATCGTAAATTTGTCACTGTCAGCCTTAGGTATTTTTATATGCTTATACTGTTATAATTTTAAATTGGGATACATCTTGCTTTTCTGTATTCCCATGGTGAGAACTTTTTTTTTTTCTTTTTTCTTTTCCCCCACTGTGTGGCTGATACTCCTCAACCTGCTGTAATATTTCTATACCCATTATCATTTTTGTGTGGCTTTTCATCTTAACTTTACTTCTCTTAAATAATTTGTTATTTGAATATTTGCTATGTATCAGGCACTGTTGACTACTATTCATATGTTATCTCAGTAATGAGTTCACATTATTATTATCCTTTAAAGGTGAGGACATTGAGGCTTGGGAAAGTTAAGTACCGTAGATTATACAACTAGTAATGACAGAACCAAGAAGGATTTCATGACTCCTGATGTTAGAACCCTTTTTCTTGACCATGATACAGCTGGACCGTATTGATACTTTTGGCACCTGGAGCTGAACTTTAAGAACTAACAACAAATAATACTTAAAATTAAATCATAGGACTTTTTCATTCTTTGAGGAGGAAAGATTTTGTAGTTGAGTCTTGCCTTGTTCCACTGTTGCCCTCTTGTGCATATTAGCTACTATTTTCTCCTTATACTGATAGTCATTTTGTTCTCAGATGTTACACCATATCCTGAAAATTGACATATGCTCAGTGCAGGGCACGATGCCTTATATATAATGATAGCTAGCAAATTATGGTAGCTACCATCTTTTCAGCAGTCAACTATATGCCAGGCTCTTTCCTCAGTGCTTCATATGCATTATCTCATTTCACCATCAAATAATTAATTTAAGTAGATATTATTATCTCCATCTGATAACGAGGCAACTGTGGCTTAGGGAGTTGAAGTCAACACTCTGTGGTCTTACAGCTCTAAGTGTTAGGGCTGGGTGTCTAAGTTCAAAGCTTATATTCTTTCTTACCCACTATGTGACTCTGCCTTCCCATTGTAGGTATAGTGGAAACATAACACATTATTTACATTAAGCAATATACTTTTTTACTTTTTTGAAGGAAAATTTAAAAGCTACTTTAGTATGTTATCGTTTTTCTAACTTCATGTAACATGACCTTTTCTTTTTTAGAGATTGAGCTTTTTCTTTTTTTGAAATGTTGTCATTTGGCTATATCAATGATATTATTA
This sequence comes from Tarsius wallacei, assembly GCA_963574415.1. Taxonomy (NCBI): domain Eukaryota; kingdom Metazoa; phylum Chordata; class Mammalia; order Primates; family Tarsiidae; genus Tarsius; species Tarsius wallacei. The sequence continues at coordinate 28,024 of CAUYQG010000707.1, forward strand.
TATAGAATTATATATTTAGAGAAAGAATTTTCACAAGGTAGTGTTTTTGATATATAAACTAGAAAACTTAAAATTTAGAAATATCTGCTCTTTTAAAAGAATCTTGAATCTATTTTCTTGATTAAGTGACTTAGCTGTGCTTATTACAAATGGTTTGCATTTGATCTTTAGGGAAGAATGTTTGAGAAAAAGATGTGTCTAAGTCAGCCTCTCATTTTAATTTTTTTAATATCAGCTTTCCTGAGAGAGTTTGTTTTCTTACCATCTGATCACTCACTAATCTACCTCAATCTAGTGTCTGCTCCCATTGTTCTGTTGAAATTGTTCTCCACAAAATTATCTGTGACTCAAGTGGCCACATGCCCTACTTTTCCAAGAACAATCCCAAGTTATGTTGTTTGTTCTGATGTTGTTATCAGTATTATCCCTTTTTCTATTAAAAGAGTCCCAGTTTATATGATAATTTATATATG